>JAIUZE010016536.1:0-38810 GCA_022085475.1 Heliosperma pusillum | reverse complement strand
GTAGAGGTGATTAGTTAATTATATTTACAAGGAAATGTAAAATAATCTAACTATGCATTGTGGGACCCATTATATATTGATATAATGATAAATTATCACTTAAAAGTTAAGTGTATATTATTTATTAATTTGAGTCATATAATTGTTATATGATCAAATTAACCCTTAATTATACAAGATAATTAAACATATGATTATAAGTATTTGTGGGACAAATATCAAAAATCAAAAATGGACCACATGACACTAGTGGGTGCCGAAATTTTGGTAGTGTATAACATGATGATTGTTGTTTCTTGTATTACACTACAACATGTGATCATGTCATGTTTATGACACATGATCATGTTCTAATTCACATCTACACTCAACCAATTTGCATGGGATTATTTTAAGCAAAATAAGAGGCCACATAGGCTCACTTGGCCGGACCTTTGTGTCCTTAAATGGACAATTTTGTTGTTCATTTTGCTTGCTTGTTCATTCTTATTTTGTATGTTTATCTCACTAAAAATCCTCATCTCTCTAAAACTCTCTAATACTAATATTTTCCTATTACTAGAGTAGTAATAAAATCTAATATTAGTTCATCTTATCACTTGTGTTTTCTAGTAAAAAACTAAGTGATTAGTTTGGGTTCTCTCTTGGGTGCTTCTTAAAGGAGGTCTTCTAATTTGAAGATTACAAGGAGGATCATCTATTTCTTTCTAGCACAAGATCAACAAGAAAGGTGTTTCTTGTTGTGCCCATATAAACCGAAATTTCCCAATGTAAGGAAATTTCTTCTTACTTTTTATTATGCATTTTTAATTTGCATGCATGTTACATAGATCTTTATTAAACACTAAATTAACAAGTAATTTAGTAACTAATTAGAGGAGTCTAATTAGGGTCTATGAACTTTCAGTCGATTCTTAAAGTTTTGACCTTAAAGATGAAGGATGGTCAATATGTTTGCTTCCACGTACTCAAATGATTGAGCATGTCAAGATACTCAAGAAGTAGGGAATAGCGATTCCTGAGCAACTTGTGATTGACCGCATACTCCATTCCCTAAAACGTATCAAAGGGTTTGTTAATTTTAGGGTGAACTTCAACATGCAAAATGTCACCACGACTCTACATGAGTTTCACAAAATGGTTGTGCAAACCAAGCGTGATATGGGCTACCATGCTAGCACTAGCAAAGATGTTTTGAACATCAAATGACAAAAGCGAAGGGAAGTTCAAGAAGAGTGGACACAAAGGGAACAAGCCCACACCTTCTAAGAACAAAGAAAGGCTATTAGGAATAGTTCTTCTAAGTCTAAGAAGGGTGTCGCCTCCAACGACAAGTACCATTATTGTAATGGTATAGGCCATTGGAACGTATTTGCCCCAGATATTTGGGAGATATTAAGACTGGACGAGTTCTTCCAGTAGATAATAGTTCTCCCGGATGTTTATGTTATTGATATTAATCTCAACTTTGGTATTTTGATACAAGTTGTAGTTCTCCCGGATGTTTATGTTATCGATTTTCTTCTCTTATTGTTTCATTTTGTTTGCATGTAACTAGATCTTGAAATTAATTAAAGAGTTAATTAGTATATTGCTTAAGAAATATCTTAAGTATAGATATATGAACCTAACATTTATAGCATGCAAAAAAGCTGAGGATGTTGCTAGTGTTGCTGAACTATACGTAGGGGAGATTGTGAGGTTGCATGGGGTTCCTAGGACTATTGTGTCCGACAGAGATACAAAGTTCATGAGCTACTTCTGGAAGACCCTTTGCAACTGCTAAATACTAATCTCTTGTTAAGTACATCCCACCACCTACAGACTGATGGTCAAATTGAGGTGACTAATAAGACACTGGGAAGAATACTAAGGTGCATTATGAGCAAGTCTATGAACGACTGGGATCTCAAGTTGCCACAAGCTGAATTTGCATTCAACAGGGCACCATCATTTGCTACATGCTACAGTTCTTTTCAAGTGGTATATGATGTCAATCTAACCATGCCTTTGGATATGTGCAATGTCCCTAGGGAGGAGTTCTGATGCTAAGAGAAGGGTTGAACAGATGATGAAACTTCATGAGACTATAAAAAGGCAAATTGAGAAGGCCAATGAAATGTACAAGAGAAATGCTAAGGTTCCAAGTAAGAGAAAAGATTTTTCCCCTTGTGATTTGGTATGGATCCACCTTAGGAAGGAGACGTTCCCAACCAAGAGGAAGAATAAGCTGGAGCCTAGGGCTGATGGTCTATTTAAGATCATTGAAAGGGTAGGGCTAAATGCCTACAAGGTTCATCTCCCTAGTAACTTTGGGGTGCATTGAACATTCAACATTGGGGATCTAATCCCTTACTATGAAAAGTGAGGATGAAGAGGAAACATGCTTGAGGTCAAGCCCATTTCAACCTGGGAGGCTGCAATAGAAGCTGAAGCACAAGGCCCCTATGATAACACCACCAGCCATGTAACATTTCATTAGCCTGAACCAACCCCTAAACCAGCCAGTTTCCATGTCCCTAAGAGGCACACTAGGTCTAGCAAAGAGTCAGCCCCTTGGCCACCTGCCAAGACCATATGATCACCCACATTATTGTCCAAGAAGGTTTTCCCAAAGGTACAACCAACATAAGTCCAACAAGAACAACATTCAAGTTAAGGTCCAGCAAGAACAATTTAAGTCCAGTCCTACTGAGTCCTTTCTTTTGCATTAGGATAAGTCTTGAGCAAGAATATGGAGGCTCGTGTCAGAGAGTCCCAAGAACCAGCCAAAGTAGACAGAAAAAAACAAGAAAAAGACGGAATCAGAACTTTGCTATTTCAGGAAAACAAACAAGATGATTTTTCTGCCTTTTGTTCAGTCTGTTTTGTTACTTTAATGTCCGTACTTTGTAGTTGTTGTTCTCTTCCCATTAGGTGACTTTCTTATATATGCTAGCCAGTAGTTGAGAGTACTCTAGGGCCCTTAGATATTACTTGCATACAAGGATCAAGAATCATTTGTAATGCCTATATAAGAGGCATGTCTGTCATTGTAAACTTCAGATTGCTTGATTGAATCAAACAAAAACCTTGGAAAACATTTATCAACCTTCAAACTTGTGCATTGACTGTATTTTGAGCCAGGCCTACACATCATTCTGTGTTAAGCTGTGAATGATATATCAAAGTCTGTTGGCATAAGTGAATTAACTATGTGCTTAGATTTGTCAAGTTATAAATTTTCTTCCTGTGTTAAGTTGTGGAAGTCATGTTGATAGTTATATCCCCTTTGTTCCAGTTGAGTCACAAATACAAGTCCTTGTCCGAGTCTTGTCAACACATGCCTGAGTGCAGAGGGTCTTAAAAATACTAAAACTACTCCTAAAATCATGAAACTTTGAACATAAGTCATTAAAATATCAAAGTTATTTGTCACAAAATTTCACAATTTTTAGAGTCCATTTGCGATTTTTTAGTCTCAGTCTGAAATCCAGTTACATTCCTGCAATACCCTGTGTTTTACACTGCAGATACAATATCCTTTGGCACTCCATGAACTTTCAACACATGATTCCGGTATGTCGTAGCTAGTTCGACCTTGCTCCAAGTATCTTTCATTGGTATGAAATGTGAAGTCTTGGACCTTGCTCCAATATATCAAAGTATCTTTCATTTCGACCTTACTCCAAGTATCTAATCTAATCTTTCTATTTTTAAGTCTTATGAATAGATTGCTGAATTGTCTTATTAACCTAATTGTGCCCTAAACCCTAGAATTTGGGGGAAATTGGGATTTAACAATTGAGATTAATTAGTTAGAATAATTACTAATTGTGCATATGATTATTATTTTAGGTGACGAATTCGTATTGCTCTTGATTGTGCTTGAAGTTGCTATTCGGGTGGGATATTCTTTACTAATCTTTTGGGGATGTTTGGCCAATTGTTCGTGTAGATTATGTGACAAAAAATGTGATAGTGATAGTGATAGAGTTAGTATTGTATTGCGTATTGTGAGTGTTGAATGGTAGTGTAATAGGGTTGGTTGAATCCGAGCATGTCAAGTAGTGTAATGAGCCAGAGTATGTGTGTAATGCTCTTTGTACTTAGTAATTATCAATGTTTAATCACATACCCGTACAATTTTGAAGGTTTAAGACTCAAGTTGTTCAAGAGCTAAACATACATACTCGATGACATGGTTATAAATGTGTGAAAGGATATTTTATTTTTACATTTTTCACGGTTAAAAAAGCAGCAAATGTAGCAAGCCACTTTTTTGAACACCTCAACCGAAAAATTCTTCGCATAGGAGAATGAATGATCTCTTTTTTTTTGGTAACAATGTAAGTATATATAAATTCAATCAAAAGTCAATTACAATCTTGTATTTATGAGCCTATACATGACTCATCTAAAATATGATATAGCCTAGTTACATCAACTTCAAAGCTCTACACCAACTAACATCCCTATTTGATATCTTCCCAAGCTTCACATTTAGCAATCTCAAACTCATATCAATTCTAACTTGATCCAAGAGCGACCTTGGACGAATAACAAAGTGTTCATTCCTACATACATTCCTTGCTTTCCAGATACCATATTGCACTGCTGTGATTAAAACCCAACAAGTCTTCCTCTGAAAACCAGTCTTATTCCTCATTCTTAGCAGTCTGTCATCCTTGTAGAAAGCATGTGCATTCACCTGAATCCAGTGAGCCAAAAGAGCATAGCATTCCTGTGTGAACTTGCAGTCTGCAAACAAGTGTTGATGATCCTCATTCTGCTCCCCACATAACAAGCAAAGTCTGTCATTATCAATCCCCATTCTATGTAACCTATCTTTAGTAAGAAGTATGTGCTGCCACAATAACCAGCTAATGAAGCAGTGCTTAGGAGCATTCAGTCTGTTCCAAACAATCCTGCACCACCCCTTCCTATCATCTTCATTGTTCTGTAACCATGAGTATCCATTAGAAATGGTATAAGGCTTAGCTTCACTCATCCATTCTCCACTAGACAGAGCAGGTAGCATCATATTCTTCACATCAAATATCTTCCTCCAAGCCCAGGAACTGTAATTTGAAGAGGAATACGTGTGCCAATCTCTGCCTTTAAGGTAGACTTTATCTATCCACTTGATCCATAGATGATCCTTCTTTAAAGCTATCCACCACACCAACTTTCCTACAGCTGCACAATTCCAAACTCTAGCATCAACTAAACCTAAACCCCCATAGTCTTTACCTTTGCATAAGCAATTCCAAGCAACAAGGGGAGCTTTTGAATAAGTATCAGCACCTTCCCAAAGAAAATTCCTGCATAAAGCTTTCAATTTATCCAGCACACCCACAGGTAACACAAAAATTTGTGCCCAATAATTCTGAACTGTACTTAAAACAGATTTTACAAGTGTTAGTCTTCCTGTGTAGGAAATTTTCCTCTTATTCCAGCCTTTGATCCTTGCAGTCATCTTCTCCACTAGGATATTACACTCAACCTTTGTAAGTCTCTTATGAGACATAGGAACCCCTAGATATCTAAAGGGAAGAGAACCTTTCTTGAATTTAGTATGCTCCAAAATCAGCATTTCAATGTCAGGTTTTACCCCATTCAAAAGAATGTCAGACTTATCATTGTTGATTTGCAAACCAGAGGCCAAAGAGAAATACCTAAACCCCTCCATGATCATGAAGATAGACCTCAATTCTCCTTTGCAGAAAATTAACAGGTCATCAGCAAACAACAAATGGTTAAGCCTCAAACTCTTGCATAAGTGATGGAACTTGAAACCCCTTGTTTGACTTACCACACTCATCAATCTGTTCAGATACTCCATGCACAAAGTAAAGATAAGAGGAGACAAGGGGTCACCTTGTCTAAGTCCTTTCTTACCAGGAAAAAAACACTGAGAGACTCCATTAATCACCAGAGAATAAGAGGTAGTAGAGATGCCATGCATAAGCATTTTTATGCAATGCTGAGGAAAGTTAAGACTTGTTAAGACCTGCTCCACAAATCCCCACTCAATAGAGTCATAAGCCTTCCTAAGATCAACCTTTATTAGGCATCTAGGTGAAGCAGATGGACGTGCATACAACCTGATGAGATCCTGTCCTATCAAAATATTTCCCATAATGCTTCTACCCTTGATGAAGGCAGCTTGTGCAGGGTTAACAATCTCAGGAAGAATAGAACTCAGCTTATGACACAACACCTTCGCAATAATCTTGTAAATAGTGTTACAGCAAGCTATAGGTCTAAAATCCTTCACAGAAACAGGATTAACCAGTTGGATGATATCCCAACTGGTTCTGAATCTTACCTGAGCTAAAGAATTCCTTAATAGCTCTACAAACCTCCTCTTGGATGATATCCCAACTGGTTCTGAAGAAACAGCTACTGTACCCATCAGGACCTGGACTCTTGTCCCAAGGTATGGAAAATAAAGCTTTCTTAATCTCATCATTACTTGGAATCTGACACAGCATTTGCCAATCCTCAGTCTTCACCCCTGGACCAGATTGCATAACTCCATGGCTGAACCCTTCAGTCTGCCCAGCCATACCTAAGAGTTGTTTATAATACAACTCAAAGGCTTTAGCAATCTCATCAGGATTGCTATAAGTAATCCTCAATACCATCAATCCTAAACACTTTGTTCTGAATATTCCTCTGCTGAATAGCTCTATGAAACATGGCAGAATTTATATCCCTCTTCTTAACCCATTTACACTTAGCTTTTTGCCTCAAAAAATCCTCCTTAGCTTGTTTGAGAAGCAGATAACTATTCCTTGTCTGGTATTCAATATCCATAAGATTAGGACAAGTTGGGTTAGCTTGCAAATTCCTTTGGCTCAAAATTAACAATTCATATGCCACATCTGCATTCCTTTCAATATCAGAAAAAAGGTCCTTGTTTAACTTCTTCAGACTCCTCTTAAGGCGTTTTAGCTTTTTCACCACACAGAACATTGGAGTCCCTGAAACTGCCAATTGCCACCCATCTTGTACAATCCTCCTATATTCAGGAACTTTACACCACATGTTATAAAATTTGAAAGGTTTAATTCTGGGAACATTAACAGTTCCTTCCTCAATGATGCAAGGACAGTGGTCAAAGTCCCCTTCAGGGCCATAGAAGGCATACTGATTAGACCAAGCTCTCATCCATACCTCATTAACCAACACTCTATCAATCCTACTGAAGACCCTAGTACCACTAGGCTGTTTATTATTCCAGGTGAAAAAGGCACCAAGAGTCTTCATATCCTGCAGATCACTCAGACTAATAGCTCTCTGAAAAGGTAAAATCTCAGCATCCCTAACAGGTAATCCAATCTTCTCACTAGCATATCTTACATTGTTAAAGTATCCCAAAACAATTCAAGGGTTATTATTATTCAACCTAATCATATCCTCCCAGAGCCAACTCTCTCCTCAGGTTTATTAAAACCATAAACAAAAGTACACTGAAAGAAATCAGCTTCTCCTTGCCTGTTCACTTTAAGATGTATATACTGGGCATTCATCTCCAAGGTAGACACCTGCAGAATTTGAGACTTCCACAGCACCCACACTCTACCACCATTATGATAACTATGATTTGTAACATAAGACCACCCATTACAAACATTACTAACTACCTTATTTAGAGAACCAGGTTTGACCCTGGTCTCTAGGAGCCCAAACAACTCAATGTCATTCTGATGCAAGTACCATCTAATGTAATTCTGTTTATCCACATTGTTCAGGCCCCTAACATTTCACACTCCCATTCTAGTCATTTGGAGAGGAAGGCCCTGCCTCTCCACCTCCTTTATCCACTTCTAAAGCAGACATACCCACAGCATTATTAAATTTAACAACAAATTCCTCCTCATGTCCACCTGGAATTCAAGTATGTCTAGTCATTTTAGTGATGATTCTAGCTTGAGTAAACAAGGAGCTATAGCTCATACTCATAGGTGTACTAGCAGGAGTCATCTCAATCTCTTTCTCCTTCTGTGCAGATCTCACTACCTCAATATCATCCTGCTGAGGTCGTGATAATACAGGAAATTGAGCAGGATCCAACAGCACAGGAGGATTATCCTTCCTCCTCCAGACTTGTCTTAGATGAACATTCACAGGCTTAGTAGGTCCAGGAATCTTCCCTTTCCTACACACCTTTGAGGAGTGCCCCATCCCATTACAACTTGTACATGTGATAGGGACTCAATCATACTCAACCAACACAGTCACTTCCTGGCCCTTTTCATCCTCAAACATAATTTTATCAGGAAAATTTTGATCAACCTGAACCTCAACTATCACCTTAGCAAAACCCAATAGATTCCTACTCAGAGTAAGTTCATCCACCCTGACATACTTCCCAATCAAGGACGTTAACTTCTCAAGGCAAGCATTGCCCCAAAATTTCAAGTCAAGACCCATCAGTTTAACCCAAATAGGAACAGTCTTAACCTGGACTTTGGACATTTTCACATCAGCATCCCATGGTCTCAGAATCACTGGTTTCCCATCAAATAGCATTATACCTCTTTCCAGAACCAGTTTTTGATGTTCAACCGACTCAAATCGAATCATAAACAAACCATTTGGTAGACTAGCTATCTTTGATATATTATAATTTTTCATTTCTCTCATTAGATATCCCTCCATAATCATTCTAGGTGGATTTGCCCCCATAACATATCCATAAACAGCAGTATTCCAGTAAGTAATTTCATCTTTAACATCATCTATTGAAAGCTTGAGGATATTACCTTTACTAGAGGAGGACTCATCCACATGTTCAGCTATTGGTGCCAATTTCCCCTCCTGTGCACTACCATTAACCGTCTTCTTCTTCCTGGAACCAACAACTTGCCATCCATTCCCCCGCTTATCAGCAGTTTCATACTCAGAGTTAAGTTCATTTATCGTATTCGAAATTTGTTGCCAGGCCTCATTCATTAATTTGTTCACATCCATTATTAATTACTAAAAGGTCCTGATTTTCGCAGTACACATTTTACTCATTATAATACACAGTTGACAATTATACCCTTTTCATTTCCAATCTTATTTTCCCTCTCTAACATCTTTCTAATTTTTTCTCTCTAATGTCAAAATATTGATTCATCTTAAATTTCACAAAGCATATACTTATTTCGTTGTTGTCGACATCGGCAGGGACGCCCCCGGTGGGGAGGTTCGCCGCTGTTGGGGATGCGGCATCGGTGGGGAGGTTCGCTGTTGTTAGGGATGCTGCACCGGTGGGTTTCGCCGTTTGGAATGCGACGGTAGTGATGCGCCGATGGGGATGCGTTGGTTGAGGAGCTGGCAGTGGGGGTTTGCGGTACCGTTTGCGGTGGTGGTATTGTGGTACTACATTGAGTATTGTATTGTTGCAATATGCGTGTACTTTATTGAGAATTACATTGAATATTCTGATTGTTCATTGTGTTATTTGTGTATTCATTCAATGTACTGTACTATATTGAGTATTTTTTTTTTAAAAAGTAGGTTAATAGTTATTTGTGTAGTCACTTCGTCGTCCGTCCTTTCGCCGGCCGTTTAACCCCAACTCCGACCATCCCTCTCCGTCACTGCCATTACTAAATAAATTAAAACCCTTAGCAATTTAACAATTTAGACAAAAAAGCTAATAAAAAAGAAACCAAAAAATTAAATATGATAAAGAGTTGATTTTTTTTAGTAGTATTAGATTAACGTATTAAATACATGTTCTTCATTTGAATAATCGTTCATACTTGAAGAATAATTTTATGGAGTTTGACAAAGGTGAAGACGTAAAGAGAAGGTAGAGAGAAGGTTGAGAGAATTTGCTTGGATGTGTTTTTTTGTGAAGGGTAGCAAATGGAAAGTTTGAAGTAAAAAGTACTAAAATGAGTAAAAAACGTACTGCGAAAATAAACTCCGTTACTAAAAGATTACTACAATAATATGTGAGATTAATAATTGTTATCTATTATTTTACTAATTACTGTTTTACTGAATAAGAGTATGAGAGTTAGATCAGGTTTTTGCCTTTGCACAAAACCCTAGGAATCCAAAGAAGGAGCTTTCTCTCTCCACCTTTCCCTCTCATTCTCTCTTTTTTTCTTAAATCAATGAATGATCTCACACTGACTGTAATTTTCCACTATTTGCAGCTATAATTCTACGCCGATAGCATTAGAAGAGACAAAAGTTTCATATCTGCACAAGCACAAACACAATACTCGTGTATATAAAAAAACCTCCTGGATTCAATTATGCGAACGAAACGGTTGCTGCTATTAGGCAGTGAACCATTTTCTTAGTGCCTCTCTTATACCCCTACCCCAACAAGATGCTCAAATGACTATCAAAATCAAAATAAGGCCTAAAATCCAGTAAAAATCAACGTCGCCAGGAACGGCCTTGCTTCTGTTGCATACGCCTGCAACAAGCGAAAACCACATGAGTCCTTATTATAAACAGTCAAATACCATAACGGTCTAATATGCTGCACCCTCTATCTCCACAAGTTATTTATGTTAATTCATAACTCTGTAAAAAAAAAAAAAAAAAAAAAAAAGAATAGACTTAAACATGTTGATTCAGAGAGCATTTGTTAGGACTTGGCCAAAAAACTTCAGATTAGTTTACTACTCCACAGACCACAATAGTAACCGGAGTTGTGTAAACAACCAATCAAAATTATAGCCAAAAAAATGTACTCCATATAAAACAAAAAGGCATAAAGCGATTTTACTAAAACGACTTGAGTTATTGTAAAGCCAATTCAAGTTTTAGTTCGAATTGGTAACTACAAATTTAATTACGTTATTGAAAATAGCTTCACAAGTAATTGGCTAACAGGCAAGCAAATAACATGAACATCTTAAATCGTAATGCTTACTACTAGAATGTGTTCCTCGGGCAGATATGCCCTGTTATAAACAAAACCTTATACTATTACTAGTTTGTTAAGAAGAAAGAAGTGATAAGACCGAGAGCATCAAGATAAATGGGGTGCTCAAGTTCGACTGAACTTGTGGCATAACCCTAAGTTCTTTCTCTACGACACAGCCAAGAAAAGAAAAGAAACATCGTTTAAGGGGTCCCGGACAAAAAAAAAGCATTTAATAATAGCAAAATAAAGAACCTTGCTGTCAAAATAAATAAATAAATAAATAAAAAATAAAGAACCTTGGAACAAAAACGAAAGTATCAAACTATGTAACATAATAGATAAAATTGCAACAGCCAAAGAAGAGATGAGGAAAAGCCTCGTGCTTCAGCCAGAAAAAGATTAGTATAAGCAACGAAGAGTCAAGACCAACCACCCCCCCTATAAATACGTAAATTTTACAAGGTACGGATCACCAATTTACAGCTAGTATTTCACTCGAAATTAAAGTGGGGCATCTTACTTTTGGTGCTCCTTAGAGCGTTCTATAAATTCTTTTGCAATATCCCGCCCTTGATAGGATGCTATCACTTTACGAATATCTGGTGGCCCACTCTGGCCAACAACTGTAAACAAACCCAGATTGTAAAAGCAATACACATGTTTAATATGATCAGTAGATGAATCGCAAGTAACAACAGATTGCATTCTAATAAGGCTAAGAGATACATCAAGTTGAAGGAGTAGCACTCACATTCAAGAAATGGAATAAGATCAAGTAGAGTAGTATCATTCCTATCATCTGTTGTCCATGGCTTGATTTGGACACAGTTTTCTGGTTGAAGGCAATGTTCCAGGGCATGACCACTAATATAAAGAACCCTTCTAGGATCACGGTTCAGTTTTGAAAGGTCCTGACATAAGACAAATCAAAACATAACCTTCTTAAGCATGCTCAAAGGAGTGTTAATCTATTATGCATGGAACAGACAGCTGAAATTTCCAGAAATTCTGTCAAGATAGGGGTGTCACGAGATTTAGTGTTCGATTTGATTCAAATAAGGGCTTCAAGTTCTTAGAGCACTGCCTACCTTAAGAAGGGTTCAAATTCTCAAATATAGAAAAATCTCTGACTCAAAAATTTGCAAACAAACTTCAAACCGTTGCCATCCGCACCACGAACAATGCAAATGGCTCCTCTTACATTGACATCAGTCGAGTAAAATGTGTAAGGGTAACCTCAGTAAAAGACAAAACAATCAGGCTAGGATAATATAACTTTATACAGCATACAATAGTTCAAATGCATGGATAACTACTATTATAACTTATAAAGAGGTCACTATATGTTTCCATTACCAATGGAGCCAAAGACTTGTTATTATTTGATTGTGAATTATGGTGGAATATAGCAAAATGGCTCACCAAACTGCTGCACTCTTTTAATTGTGAGGTACCGGTCATTTGATTCAGTTCTCGACGCAATTTTCATTTTGGGTAATTCGGAAACAACCTCTTTGTGTCGCTAACACGAAAGTAGGCTGCATAGATCCCCCCCCCCCCCCCCTCTTACCTCGCATTTTGCGGGAGCCCTTGAGCCCTTGGGGTAATCTTGTTGTTGTTGTGTTGTTATAAGAGGTCGCTATATACATAAGAAAATGGAAAAACTGTCCAATCATATTGGTTCACAGGTAACCTGGATTCAAGATATAACACTATGTAAGACACTGAATAAATGAAAGAGACTCACCCTGTAATGTTTACCATCCTTATATAATGTTGCAGCCCTTGATAACCTGTGAGCTACACAATGTTTTTCATCTAACCTTTCAAGAACAGGGTCAACATACTGTTAAATCAAGATACAAGGTCAGTATTACAAGTGATATTTAAATAATAAGGTTTGAAAATCCTTGCATTAGTTGAAGATAGTATATAAACCCACCATTTGCAAATTATCAGAATAGACGACAATTTCATAAAATTGCGCTAGGTGCTCCAGAAAAGCATCGACACCAGGCCTCTTGAAAGTTCTCCAGCCCCTTTCACGCTGCAAACATTATTCCAGTGAAGAGAATATTTTTACTGAAGTTGGATAGATGAAATATAGGTGTTTTTCATTTCCTTAACCACTCGCCCTAAAGATAGAAAATGGGAGTTTTTCTATCCAATAAAGGTACGGACATTATTTTATTTATAGGGAATAGAAGTTCAGTTCAGTAAAACCAGTTTCTGTAATCCTAAGACTACTATCTATCAGCCTTGTGGTTTGTGAGTTGGTGCAAAAGACAAGTTAATACTAAAAGTCCAAAATAGTGAGAAAGAACATTTTAGATAAAAGTAAGATCTTCAAGAGTAGAAAACCCATCTCATTTAAAAAATACAGAAGCTATCAGGAGAGTAAAACTATATGTAGTTTCCTCCACCATCAGCCCTTTATCTAAAAACCTTTTGTAGCTATTTTGCTTCACAGGGTTTTTGTTATTCGAAAGAAGGGTAAGGAGACTAATCACTAGTGTTCTGAGTATTAAAGATGACTGAAGAAGTAAACAACATGCTTGTCAGCTGCCGAAAAATGTAAAATCATCATGAAGACAACTCCAATCATATCCCTTTTTTCTTATAACTGTATACAGCCACGTATCCTATATTTGCTAGCTTTTTTTAGTCAAGCATAAGTGTTCTATATTAAGTCACTTGATTCTCCTCTAGGCACTTTTCTTCGCCTCTTGTTTTCCTTTTTGATATGCGAGGGTATTAAATGCCCAACAAACTGAAATCTATTGAAGTAGATTGTGGAGATAGCAGCTCCGTCCAGGCTCACAACATAAGACATACAATTAACTATGAAAATATCAAATTAGCGGTTCACCTTCCAATCAGAGTACACTAATGTCTCGTTTAGATCCACCACAAGTGTAAAAATACTATTTTGCAATTGAGGAGGCAAATCAGGTAGGAGCTTATCTGACAGTGGTTCAGTGTATCCCTGTGAAAGTGATAAGGATATTAATCAGATATGACCCAAGGGCCAAGGGAATGCAAATACGTATGAAAAAGATGAAATAAGATTGCAAAGTCACTTACTCGAACTTGCTCTTCAATCGTTCTCCTCAAATCTAGGTAGAAGTCAATTGTCTTAGCAGGCGCTGGAATGCCAAATAAGATTGAAACCATAGTTATAAAGGCAATGGGATTGAGGAGATAGAAAAATGAAGCATATCGAACTCCTTACAGAATGTAGCACAAAGGAGGAAAAGGCGTATATTTAACCAACAAAGACCAAAGTACAAATGGGTACTTCATCTTCATATTTCAATCTTGTAAATGTTAAACATTGGTTTAGAATTTTGCATGACTAGAGAGAACAAGATGATATAAAGCTTTAGCATATCCTCCAGAGTCCAGATAGAATTTACTGCATATGCAGATAGCATAGGTGCTGAGAGTTAACTGAAATAGATAGTTGTCTCATCATCCCCGTAGTAACTGCACTACATTTTTAACATGGTTTAAAAATGAGCTATGCATACCAAGTCAATGAAGCACGGAACATAAGGCGACAGTGTGCACGACCTCATGCACACAAGGCACACTATTCCATGGTTTAAAATCTGGGCCGAGCCGTATCATATCACCCGAGCTATATTGGTATCGGAGGCGGCAGATACGAGATATCACGAGATGCATCAAATTTGGCCCGATACGGATTGCGATGAACCCGAGATGAAAGAGTTATAACTTGTAATTGTCGAATTGTGTAGTGAAAATTTCTTAAAAATTGTATGGCAATGGTCAGATTAATTATTCTAAATAGAATGAATCTTCACTTTACATGAAATTAGTTTTATACCCGTGCAAAATTGCACGGATTGCTTTTAAAATTCTAATATTCGAAATATATTAGTTAAAAAAATTATAATTACTTAGTAATAGTTTTTTTTTGGTACATGTAATGTTTTTTAGTAGTGATAATATGATATGGTGTATAATTGCAGCCGACATCGTCAAAGTTTTTAATATGTGCAAATAGAGCTGACAAACATGGCGAGCTAGCCCGGCCCGGTTCAGCCCGGCCCGCGTCACCGGTTAAAAAAAAAACCAACCCGCCAACCCGTGCCCCCAACCCGCCCAACCCGCTTCTCCACCCGGGCCGGGCCCGGTTTGGTGAAGGAGTAACCCGGCCCGGTTCCCAGCCCTCCCCCTGGCCCGTGAACCGCTTGAGCCCGGCCCGCCCAGACCGGCCCGGTTCAATGTGGGCCGGCCGTTGGTCTTTAATGCTTTTTTTTTTTTTTTAATTTTCTAGTCATTTGAATTCAAAAATCAAAAATGTTTTCCCCCCCCCCCAATTTGTTCTATAAATACCCACTTCATTTAACCTAATTTCTCACACAATCTTATCTATCTTCTTAATCTTCTAATTATTCTAAAATACATAAGTTATAATTATTCAAAAATACTCAAGTTATAATTATTAATTTATTATCATCAACTACTCAAGTTATAAATTATAAATTAGTCTCAATTCTCTCTTTAATTTCTCATAATATCTCTAATTCTATCATAACTCATAATGTCTCAAAATATCAACATTGATATTCCACTAGAAATTGATCAAGAGGAAATGGAAAGAATGTTTGAGGGTAAATACTTTGATATTCTTTTACTTCTTAATGTTTTTAATTTTATAATTTCATTTCTACATACACTAAATTAAATTAATTTGATTATATTATTAATTAAAAATATAATCAAATTAATTGATACATATTCTAAAATTCTAAATATTTATTAATTGATATTCTAATTTGTACTACTTTATATTATTATGTTACTAATTAGTTTTTATTATTATGTTAGTATGTTACTAATTAGTTTTTTTTTTTATTATGTTTACCAACTCAAGTACCACATACCCAAGAATCTCAAACCTTTGTTGCTTCCGGTTCGACTACCAAAAATACCGGTGGTAGGAAAGGCGATATTTCTTGGGTTTGGTTGTTTTACAACAAAGTACCTCAAGATGGTGAGCCAAGCCAATGTTCGAAAAACTTTTTATGTACTTGTAAAGTTTGTGCTCAAGAAGAGGGGAAGCCGGTCATCCCTTATAAATGGAAGAAGGGAACGGGAACGGGAACTTTGGCCCGCCACTTGGAAAGTAAGCATGGGCTAGATGCTAAAAATTACAAATCCGGTGGAGGAAAGAAAAATCAACCAACAATGAGTGGCTATGCAACGTCGGCTCCCGGTGGAGGTAAACCGTTTTTTTATAACCGACAAGATATGATTGATAACAAGGCTAAATATGTTTGCATGACCGAGCAACCTTTCACTTATGGTGATAGTGAAGAGTTGGAGGAATTTGTTAAATTGTCTTTACAACCGCTTTATTATAAAGTTTCGAGACAAACATTAAAACGCCGTACTCAAAAACAATATGAAAAAACTAGAAATGAATTGATTGCTTTTTTTTTCAACATATAAAAATCGTGTTTGTTTAACTAGTGATTGTTGGACATCTAAACAAGGTGAACCTTATTTATGTATTACCGTACATTGGATTGGTGATGATTTTAGATTAGAGAAACGTATTATTGCTTTTGATTTAATGGAAGAACGTCACACCGGTTACAATATTTACACTCGTATTAACAACAAAATTAATGAGTTTAATTTAAACAACAAAATCATGTCTATTTCTTTTGATAATGCTTCCGCCAACACAAAATGCATTGAATATGTTAAACTAAATATGAACTTGATATTAAATGGAGAACTAATCCATATTAGATGTTGTGCTCACATTGTTAACTTGTCCGCCCAAGAAGGTATTTCTATGTTATATCCCTTATTAAACCCAATTAGACAATTAATTAAATGGATTAGAAATGGAATGAATTTTAGACGTGAATATATTAATTTGTGTGCTAAGTTGGGCTTAAGGCCTAAAAAATGGTCATTAGATACACCTACAAGATGGAATTCGACTTATAAAATGCTAAAAGATGCTATTGCTTATAAAAATGTTATCACTACTTTGTATAATGAACATGTGGGTTCTAAAGATGATGAAGTCTTAATTGATGAATCTATGGGGACACTTGCCAAACATGTGTGTGATTTGCTAAGAGCTTATAAAGATGAAACAAATGTTTTTTCACAAGTTTATGATCCTAATGTTCATTGTGTTATTTTGTCATGTTGTTCTATTGTTGATGAATTGAATAATTGTGATAACATTATTTGCTTGAAACCGGTTGTTGCTAAAATGAAGTCAAAATGGCTAGATTATTTTACCAAATTTCCCACTATTTATTGTGTTGGTTTGCTATCTGATCCATGTGTTAAAGCAAAAGGTTTAAAAGATGTTTTAGATTTTTATTATGGTGCTTTAGGTTATGAATATAATACCCAAGTTGATGTTGATTATGCTATTGGTATTGTTCATCAATTATATGCATTATATGAAAATGAACTTAGTGGTCAATGTGAACCTACTTATAAGAAGTCTAAAATGCCAACCAACACCGTATTGGATCACCGTTTAGCTAACAAAATCTTTAGAAAATCGAGCTCTTCTTCTTCTTCTAGTTCTACATCATCCTCTACCGCTCATACTATTACCGAGTATTTAAACTTCGATCATAGTAATGTTGTTGGGCAACAACCCGATATTCTAACATGGTGGAGAAATCACTCCGCACAATTTCCCATATTATCCAAAGTTGCTAGAGATGTACTAGTTGTACCCGCTTCCACCGTTGCGTCCGAGTCGGCTTTTAGTGCAGGTAGAAGAGCTCTTGATGAGAAAAGATCAAGTTTGGATTCAAGAACCGTCAAAATGTGTGTGCAAAAAAGATTGGGATCAAGCACAAAAAAGAATGCAAGGAATTAAAGACGAAGAAGAAGATAGTACAACGGATGATTTATTATCAACAACCGGTGGTTCATCAATTGCCGAAACGGCCGAAGAAGACGATGAAGATTGATCACCATTCACCAATCATCCAACCGACATCGTAAAGGTAAGTAAGGTAAGTAAGGTAAGTGGAGAACTACGTGGGTTTTGATTCTTTCGAGATACGTAGGCATCCTAATTAACGTAATTTGAAAAACGATATCAATTAAACAAAATATTTGATATCGTTTTAAAAGAGTTACATTAATTTCGATCAAGCCCTTCTTTTATTTTTTCTTTTTTTCCCCTTTATTAATCACTAAATAAATATTTGGGAAAAATAACTATTAAACGGCTAAACCGAATACGTCTTTAAATATTACAAACATTTAATTTATATTACAATCACTTAATTTATATATTTAAAAAAAAAAAAAAAAATTGAAAAGACTTGTCCAGCCCAGCCCGGCCCGGCCCGCCTCACACCCCCCATAACCGGGCCGGTTCAGGGCCTCAATATGACCAGCCCGGCCCGGGTAGCACAGCCCGGTTACAGCCCGAATTGTGGGCTCGGGTCCCCCCTCCCCCAGCCCGGCCCAGCCCGGCCCGGCCCGGCACAGTCCGGCCCACAGTACAGGTCTATGTGCGAATATAATTGCAAAGATTAAATGTTCAATTGCTTATCAATATAAATAAGTATTTAATTTTGCAGTTAAATTTTAGATATTAAAACTTCACTCTGTACATCTGTCGTATAACTTAGAACTGACGCGATAAAAGAAAAGCCAAAAGTAAGGACATTAATAACTTTAAATTTTTATAATGAAAACTAACATATCCAAATACATAACTTATGAATTTAAATACCAGTTTATTAAAATAAAAATATTATTTTATATTTGATTAATTAATTTCGTTGGGTCTAACGTCATTGAATTAATCTTACCTATCTCAACAATCTCTCTTAAGACGAAGTTATCCGTTGTAATAATAAAACTGATCAAATATCATTCCACATGAGCGGATTATATAGATATTTTGTTTTCCTCAAATGTATTATGCTTTTGTCTTATTTATCTCATTTGAGTATATTTAATTCGTGTTAAGCTTAAGATGAAAATACCCGTCTAAAATGAGAATTTGCTAATTTGAGAATAGGTTATTGCCCAATAATTTATGCTTCCAATATGAGTAGTTTTTTATAAATTGAGTACACTTGAAAGAGAATAATTTTAGGCCAATTTTTATAAATTGAGTATAATAACAATATAGTCTCGGCCCAATTTTTCATCCCTTATTCACATTTCACACACTCTCTTCCTCCCTCTCCCTCATCCTCATTTACACCTTGTCTTCCTAAACTATCAAATGTCATATCCATTTCTCCCTTATCTTCTTCAATTCACTATGGACATGCATCATCTCCATCTCCTTTCTCCGCCATCTTTCCATGATATACCATTATCATTATCAGGGACGAAGCTAGCACGAAATAAGACCCCGGGCCGATTTTAATTTCATCGATGATACATATATTTATAAAGGGCCTCATTCATACCATTATGTCAACGTTGTTAATATTTTTTTTGTGCAAAGGGAAACATTATTTATATTTAATAGGCTATTTAAATTAATATTTAGAACTTAAAAATTACGGAGTTATATTTATTCTTGTTTAATTATCGAGGGATACATTGATTCTTTTTCAACAAACTTACTCTATATTTTATAGAGCGATTTATTAATATCATATCTGATGAATATAACTCGAAAATAAATAATAACAAATCTCTTATAAGACGGTTTTATCATAAACTAAAGTGGGATTAAGATTATACAAATATAAAAAGCAAGAAGCAAAAATACAAGCATTTGCCCCTTGTGTGGTTCGAACACGGAATCACAGTCAACAAGGACACTCTTAGTCTTTACTTTTGACCACTATGCCACATTCACTTATATGTACAATATCCTACTTAAGTTTTACTTATTCCTCAAATCTTAGCCCGGGCCAGGGCCCCTACGGCCCAGGCGTAGCTTCGTCTTTGATCATTATCATGGTTTTTTTCCTAATTTTAAACCTTTCATATCAGTGTTTTAATTTTTTTTTTTTTTAGCAAAAATCTTCATATCTACATATTTTTTGCTATTTAATTTTTTTGTTGGGTAAATAGACTGGTGTTTTCTAATGTTGTAATTTTGTTTAGAGATCATTTTTAGAAATATATTCATTTATTAAAAAAATTGAATTATTATTCTTATCAAGTTGATATTTTTTATTATACAGAAAATAAAAATAATAGTTTATAAAATAAACTTATACATAGATCTAGTGTGTGTTTTGCCTAATTTTTCAAAGTGTTTTTTTAACTCAAAAGTACTTTTTGGCCAAACACCACAATAATTTAAAAGCTAAAAAAAGTTCCTCAAAAGCTAAAGAGTCTCTTTTTGCCCATAAAAATAGAAACACCAATTTGGTGCTTCTAGTTTTTGAAAACTACTTTTAAAAAATTAATCTCAAAAAATAGAAACTCATTTTTAAGAATTGAGGTCAAACATGTTCCTAATTACTCTTGTGGTTTTTTAAGAATCAATTAATCAATTTTGATATGATAAAAATAAATAAGATGATAAAAGTTGTTGTGGTTCTTTTTTGTTAATTATTAACATCATTTATTTAAAAAAAATGTTCTTATTTAAAGTTGTACTTTTCTATCAATCAAAAATCAAAATATTTCATACTATATTTTTTTCACTCTTGAGATAAGACTTGTTTATGTGTTGTGGATTATTTTTTGGTGAAAAATATCTGACGTCCAAAGGTTTTTTTTTAATTGTGTATTTTGTTAATTGTTATTGTGCTTTTTTGAATTGTTCTAATTGTAAAAATTTGTATTTGTATGTTATTGTTTTATTTTTAAAGATTATTTTTCCGACTTGATTTTTTTATATTTACATATCATATTATATAATCTCGATCATCATAAATATCATGTATTATATCCTTTGTCATAATGTTTCAAATTAAAGGATTAAAGGAGTGGACAATAATTAAAAGTAGAGGGGATGAGAGAGGTAAATTAAATGATGTATTTTTCGATGGGTCCTACCTGCCAAGAAAAGAGGGGAAAAAGTTGAGTTTTTTCCAGCTTTTAGTTATAGAGGAGATAGCCAATAGATGATAAGCTATCTCTAAAAGCTTGTTAAATAAATATCACCACCATAACCGCGACTTGGAGTGGGACGGTCGAGTAGAGGACGATTTTGCGACACCGTTACCGCAACCGCGATTACGACCAATACCGCAATTTTAGACCATGCACTATTATAGCAAACAACCTTTGTATCTCAAAATAAAGCTGTGTGACAAGTGTATATTTTCTTGGGGCCATCATCAAAAGAGCTAAAGTATAGGGATGACGGGGTTTAGGGTTTAGGGTTTAGGGTTTAGGGTAGTGCAAAAAAAAACCAACAAGAGAAAATATAGAAAATGCATAGAGGTGCATAGGCAGCCTGGCGGCAGGCCCTCGAAAGTTTTGGCTATTGCTTCAGTGTGTCTAGCGCCTAGACACGCCCTATACCCGCTTTTTTAAACTAAGATATCTAGTCTTGTAGAAGATTACAGGTGGCTTAATTAGCAAAGCAAAATGTATGTAGCTAACTTAAGTCAAAATGCAACACTCCAAAGAAAAATGGTTATCAAGCTAACTCTCTCACGGCTGATATGGGATGGCACCCATGATTCCATGAGCGAGCACAAATAGCAATAACATAACCAGTCTTTTCCTTTTCCATGATAGAGTACAATATAGTGTGCTTTAATAGAGTAAAATTGTCTTCTCAAGAAAATTAAGCACTAGATAACCTTGTCCAAGTTATTTATCACTTGAATAAGCAATATATAGCAGATAGTAAAAAGAACAAAAAAAATTCATTCTTTAATACGGATTTTGAGCAAATATATCAACCACATTTAAACAACATAATTAGAAGAAGACTTGGAAAGGAAGAGAGAAGTATACCTGATACAACAGCAGATTGAAGTTTCTACAAAAGAAGAAGAAAAGCTGTTTTGTGAGAAACCAACAAAGCATCTCAATGTATAACTGTGGATTTGAAAATATACATCACTATTATAACTGTCCATTTGAAAATATTCATCAAGTTATTTATGACTTGAATAAGTAAATACTCCGTATATATTAATTTCTTTTTGCAACTTTGAAAAAGGTATTAAAAAAAATCCCTTCATTTCCAGTATATTGGCCAAGTAATCCATCGATATTGTCAAAAACTGACTTAATGAAACAATAAAACATCACCCAAACAAATATGCACACATTATGCAAGTTCATGGAGAACTGATCAAGACTTCAAGAATATACCATTACAAAAGAAACAGAACATTAGTCGTAACACTCACACTGATAGTAGATGCATCATCTTTTGTTGAATATTTAGAAGCGCGAAATGCTTTTGTCTTATTGTCCAGTTCTTCTACCGAGTATGCTGCAAGCAGAGACCACATCTATTACCAGATTTGATAGGAGGCTGCTCCATCACAGTCATAGTTCCAATAATATTGGTGACAATGCCACTAATTGTGAAGATAAGTTTTGACAATCATATACCAGATAAATTATACAATGGATTTTTTATCAAAAGGTACCCAATATTTAGCTCACCAGCTTAACTAATATTTTATTTGTCCAAGGGTACCTACAATTTCGTGTCTACTTGTCAAAAGGTATCAACTTACATTTTCCGAAAAAGAAAGTCCACAATTGGATTTGACCTGATGGAACATATAACATAGCTCTAATTAGTCTCTAATCTCTCCTCTTCCATCACAGCCACCGTCTTCCTCCTCCTTTCACTCACCTTCTTTGCTCCCCTCCTCATCCACCTTAGTAACCTTCTTCCTCTCCTATCCTCAACCTCGACAATCTTCTCTCCTCGCATAACTCATACACCTTGCCTCTCTTCTCTTCCTCCTTTAATTCAATAACCCAGTCAACATCTTTCCTCCCTTTTCCTACGAACAACCTTCTACTTAACCAGCCGCAAGCCACAACCTCATTTAACCTAGCCACACTTTTCGGTTCTCACAACCTCCCCCCACACTCCTGCCACCTTCTGACTCCTCTCATCCCACATTCCAACCACACTCTCTCTCCCTCTTCCCTTTCCTTCAACCCACTTATTCCATATTACAGAGAGTATTTTCAAGTTCAATGGTGATGGTTGGAGGGACGGTTAACAGTGGTTGCTAGAGTGGAATTGTTGGAGGTGGTGGTAAGGTCGGATGATGGCAGGAGAAGGGGATGAGATGAGGGAGAATTTGGGTTAATTGTACTTATAAGATCTTTTTTTAAAAAAATCATGTTGGTGGGACGGTGGGAAAATAGCGGAGTTTGAGTCTTTGAGATGGTGTCCTTAACATTCCCCTAGATTATTAAATAACCCCTCAGCACCACAACATCATTGTCTTAACTATCTAATAAAATTCCTGAGATAACTAGGTTTGGGAAAGATGACGATGATGATGTGGGTGTGGCGGTGGGAGAATAACGGGGTTTGAGACGGTTTCCTTGGAGGTGGCAATGTTGGTGTCAGTTGCGGCGGTAGAACTACGCTTGGTTAGCAAGCAAATAAAATAGTAATGCTTAAGTGGGAAATCAAAAGGGGAGCAAGCATTAACGATCCGCAACAGCAAAAAGGGAAAACAGTTGATTTACATTGAACAAAAGAAAGGAAAAAGAAAAAGAAATAGAAAGACGCAAACCATAAGTGGCATATCCAACAGTAGCAAAGGCAGCAGTGATGGTGGCAAATACTCCAAATTTGAGGGCTGAAACGGCGGCGTTTCGTTTAGGGGGAGGTGGAGGAGGTGGAGGGTTTGTACAGAGAAGTCTGGTGGTAGTCTTGAGAAAGGTGTTGTTTCTAAGGTAGAGTTGCTGAGAAGCTCGAGATCTAAGGAGAGACATTGACATTGCTCCTTCTTCTTCTTAATTCTTAGATTAGATAGATGATGTTGCCTGAATTCTCTACTGCAACAGTGCAACTAGGGCTTTTCTTGATGATTCTATTCTACTCACCTATTTTCACCCTTTTCTATTACCACCCATATTACCTAAATCACCTAAATAACAAATTAACCCAAACATTTGCTCTTATTTGTAACTAGATTTCATGCCCGTGGGTTTACGTTAATGTTATTTTCGTAATTTTCCTATAACAGTTAACTAATCAAAATAAAATTTTGAAGTTTTAAGAATATAATAAAATATACTCCGTAATTTTTTAAGAAATAATATTTATATATTGATTCAACTTATTCTATTTTAAACATATGTTACCAATCTTGTCGGGACTCAAGTTATATTTGATCTATATTATGACTCGAAAAATGATTCAAAGTATCTACGAATTAAGCTCTCTAAGACAATGTTTAAGAAACTCAAAAGATTTTGGGTTGATCACCGCACCTTATGTTAATTGTTCGATATAGGGCAATTCTACTATTTATAGTTATTAGTATATTCACCACACATACATTATTTTTCAATGTGAGATATATAACATACTAAGAATTACACAAAGTATATGCAAATAATATGATATTCTATACTGTAATGATAGCATTTTTTTTACCACGAATCTAATTATATTATTTTCATAATTAATACAAAATTTTAAGAGCTCTTTAAAACAATACTCTCTTCGTCGTAATCATTTGTTTACCTTTGACTAAAATACTCCTAAAAAAGGCAAACAAATGACCGGGGCGAAGGGAGTATTTGAGAGACTTAAATGACTTTGGGTTCATCTCTAAGTTTCAAGGACGATTCTTATTTATAATCGCGTGATCATCCTAGCTTATGACATTTCTCCGATGTAGGACAATTCTTCTATTTATACATAGTATATTCACCACACTTGATTACTTTTCAATGTGAGACAAATAACATATTTGGTAGTTACCATTAAAATTATTGTATACGATACTTTCTAAATTAATTTTGATGATGTAAATTTCATTAACGTAGAAATAATAATACAAAATTTTAAGATCTCTGAAAGATAATACTTGAGAGATTCAAAAGATTTTGGGTGAATATCTAAGTTGAAAGATGACTCATTATGACTCATTTTCACAATTTGTTTTGTGAATTGAATGTAACAAATTATAAACACCACTTGAATATAATATAGGAAATGTATATTAAGATAAATAAAATATTTTCAACTTTATTTTTAATGATATTTTCCTAAATTAATTTTTGATGATTTAAGTTTCACAAATGTGGATACAAATTTTTAGGAGCTCTCTAAGATAGTATTTAAGAGACTCAAAAGATTATGGGTTCATATCTAAGTTCCAAGGATGAATCTTATTTATAATAATAGGATCACCCTAGCTTATGATAATTTTCTGATGTGGGACAATATACTATTTATATGTAATATATTTACCACACTTGTATTATATTTCAATGTGGGACAAATAACTTATTAAGTAGTACACCATAAAAATTATTACTTATATAGGATACTTTTTTAAATTTTCTAAATTAAGTTTGATGATGTAAATTTCACTATTGTGTAATTAATAATACAAAATTTTAAAGGTTCATTAAACCAATACTTAAGAGACTAAATGACTCCTATTTATAATCATACTTATTAGTATATATATTTTCCACAAATACATTATTTTTCAATGTGAGACTAATAACACATTAAGTAGTTTATCATCAAAATTATTATTTATGATAATTTTCTAAATTAATTTTTAATAATGTAAATTTAACTATTGTGACTATTATAATTCCATTTGGAGCTATCCAAAACAATGATTAAGAGACTTAAAAAATTGTAGGTTTATACCTAAGTTCAAGGATGACTCATATTTATAATCATAGGATCACCCTATGTTATAATAATTTTTCAATGTGGGACAATTTACAATTTATAAGTAATATATTCACCACACATACATTATTCTTCAATGTGGGACTAATAACAAACTAAGTAGTACACCATCTTTTTTCATATAATATTTATTTCTTAACTGTTACTAAACTGTTATATTAATATTAGAATAATAAAAAAATACTTTAAATGTCATTTATTAAAATTTTAAAGTCATTTATTAACATAACAATATAAAAAAAATAGTTTAAAAGCTCGTGCGATGATCATATTTTATGATCAATCCACTTTCTGATATTTTTTTAATGTGGGACAAATTTTGATATTTATACGTAGTATATATTCACGAGTTACGATACCTACATTGTTTTTTTCAATGTGGAACAAATAACACATTAAATAGTTTACCATCAAAATTATTATTAATGATATTTTTCTAAATTAATTTTTAATGATGTAAATTTCACTATAGTGAAAATTATAATACAAATTTTTAGAGTTTTGTAAGACAATATGTAAGAGGCTCAAAATATTTTGGGTTGAAATTTTAGTTCCAAATATGATTCCTATTTGTAATCATAAGATCACCCACCTTATGATCGATAATTTTCTGATGTGAGGCAATTCTACTATTTATAGGTAATATATTCACCACATCTACATTATTTTTCAATGTAGGACATATAATATACTAAAAATTACACCAAATATGTCCAAATAATATGAGTTTCTATACTTTGCAATGTTTTTTTTCACCACGAATCTAATTTTATTATCTTCATAATTTGTTTTTTACAATACTTAAATTTTTTTTAATAATATCTTTTAAAATTAATTTTTAATGATGTAAATTTAACAATTGTGAAGATAATAATAGACAAACTTTTAAGAGATCTCTAAGACAATACTTAAAAGACTTAAAAGATTTTAGTTTGTTATATAAGGTCCAAGAATGATTCATATATTTAATCATAGGATCATCCACCTTATGTTAATTTTATGATGTGGGACAATTTTACTATTTATACATAGTATATTCATCACATCTACAAACTTTTAAGAGATCTCTAAGACAATATTTAAGAGATTCAAAAATTTTGTGTTGATACATAAAGTTTAAGGATGACTCCTATTTATAATCATAGGATTACCCACTTTATTATTTTTCCAATGTGGGATAATTCAACTATTTATATGTAATATTTTTAGCACATCTACATTATTTTCCAATGTGGGACAAATAATAGTTATGAATTTATTTTTTATTTAAAGAGTTTCTAAACAGTTGAAAAGTTGATAATATTATTAGGAAAATAATTAATTTAAAAATATAATCAAAATTTAAGAGCTCAACCATAACTTGGAAAGTATATGTATGAATATAATGTTGAAAAGTTGATAATATTATTAGGAAAATAATTAATTTAAAAAATATAATAAAAATCTAAGAGTTCAACCATAACTTAGAAAGTATATGTATGAATTTATTTTTTATTTTAAGAGTTCTTATAAAGGGAGAACCACTCACGTGCCTCGAAAAAAGTCTCTTTTCTATATATATCTAAGAGTTCAACCATATATATATATATATATATATAGGGTCAGGATCCGGTGAGAACCACTAACAAAATGAGAACCGTGAGAACCCTTACTAAATCTCCACCAAATCTTGTTTTAAAAGTTTTGTTGGATCATTTACCATTAGTTTAGTTTATTCAAGCAAAATAATTGCAGTATGTAAACAAAATGTATTGATTATATTAAAAAATACGTACTTAATGTACATAAATTCAATTTGTACACTAAAATTACTCTATATGCGTGAAAACGAGCACTAGGTGCACGAAAATTGCTACATGCATGAAAACAGTTACTAGGTCCATGAAAATAACAGGTTGTAGATGCATTAAAATGAGCACCAGGTGCATGAAAATTGTTAGATGCATGAAACTGACTATTAGGTGCATGAAAATTAATAAATCGTATTTCACCTCAATTTCCGTCAGTAACTTATATTTTTTCGACCAAGATGTATGTTACCTAGCCATAAAGTTCTACGCCGAACCCAAAAATGTCCTTCTTTTTTAAAAATAAATTCCGTAAGGCGGAGTTCTCACGGTTCTCATTATCTTAGTGGTTCTCACCGGATCCCAATTCTATATATATATATATATATAGGTGGGTTCAAATGAGTCTCCCCCTTCCCTTTGAGTCCTTGAGTCCTAATCAAAGTCATTGGATCAAGATGATGGATGGTTAGGATTAAAACAAAATGGAGGGCTAAGATTTTGAGACACATGAAATCATTTTCCTTCAAACCCTAATATAAATACTATTTCTTCACCTCTTTCTCTCATTTTCACATCTCATTCTCTTTCTACCTCCCTTCTCTCTCTACTCTCCTCTAAAAAAAACCAAAAAACACTACCACCCTTAACCCACCGGCCTACACCACCTCTACCTTCACTCCCTCACTCACCAAAACCGACAACCATCTTCCTCCATGCCGCCGCACCCGCCGCTCCCCTGTCCAGCCGCCGCCAACCGCCGCTCCCCTTCCCTGCAGCCGCCTTCTTCCTCCCTTGCAGACAGACGTCCCCCACCCTCTTTGCCGCCGGTGTTACTACCCACCAACACGTTTCCAATTCTGAAAAAAAATAGAAACCAAAACAGCCACCACTTCCACCACCACCACTTCCAGATCTGAAAAAAAAGAAAAAAAAGAAACAAACACAACAACCACTAATGTTTTTCTCATTTTTTCTGATTAAAACAAGAAAAAGAAACGAACGCGGAAGGAGAGAAGGGAGGTGACGGGAAGGACGGAAGCGAAATGAGGGGAGTGCGGGCGTGCGGCAACAGGTTTTAGTCCGTGGGGTTTATTGGTTTTTTTTCTCATTTTTTCAGATTTGAATTATTTTTGTGTTGGTTGGTGGTAGTTGGTGTGATGTTCGAAAGGGGGCACGTGGGGTGATGGTGGTTGGAGGAGGCGGTGTCCGTGGCTTGGTGGTGTTCTCGTTTTGTTTTTATTTTCTCAGATTTGAATTATTTTTGTTTTTCTTTTTATTTTCTAGATCTTGTTTTGTTTATTAAATTCTTGGTTTTATTTCAAAATCTCATTTTTTGGTTTTTTTGTTGGTGGTTGGTGGAAGTTTGTATGTTTGCTTTATTTCAAGATCTCATTTTTTTATATATATTTTTTTTTCAGATCTAAAGTTGCATAATTATGTATTAAAGTTGCATAATTATGTACTAAACTTGCATAATTATGTACTAAAGTTGCATAATTATGTACTAAAGTTGCACAATTAAGTACTGAAGTTGCATAATTATGTACTAGTATGTACTAAAGTTTCACTAGTATGTACTAAAGTTTCACTAGTATGGACTAAAGTTTCACTAGTATGGACTAAAGTTTCACTAGTGTGGACTAAACTTTCACAATTATGGACTAAAGTTTCACTAGTATGGACTAAAGTTTCACAATTATGGACTAAAGTTTCACTAGTATGTACTAAAGTTTCACAATTATAGACTAAAGTTGCACTGGACTAAAGTTATCTTATTAAGGACTGAAGTTACTTAATTAATGATTATAGTTACGTTAGTATGGACTGAAGTTACACTAGAAAAGACTAAAGTTACCTAAACATGAGTTACACTATAATTGACTAAAGTTACACAGTTAATAAATGAAATTTCACTAATAAAGGTTAAAGTTACACTTATTAAAATATTAAAATTAATTCATATTTTAACTTAAAGTTACGTAATTAAGAATTAAAGTTACACTCATAAAAAACTAAAATCACATAAATTTGTTTAAAAATTATATTAATTCAATTTTATATAGTCGAAATCACATTTTAATTTAAAGTTACAAAAATGATGGTTGAAGTTTCACTCTTAATGACTAAAGTTCGCCTCATAAAAAAACAAAAATCACATAAATTTGTCTTAAAATTACATAAATTCAAATTTATATACTCGAAATCACATTTTAGTTTAAAGTTACACAAATAATTGTTGAAGTTACACTTTTAATGACTAAAGTTACCCTCATAAAAAGGTAAAAATCACATAAACTTATCTTAAAGTTCCATAAATTCAAATTTATATACTCGAAATCACATTTTATTTTGAAGTTACACAAATAATGGTTGAAGTTACACTTTTAATGACTAAAGTTACATCATTATGTACTCGTAATGTAGGTGAAAGTCATTAAAACCCACTCATTTGGTTTTAATCTTGTCCCTTCATTTTGTTCTAATCTTGTCCATTCATTTTTCTTTTAATCTTAGCCTTCCATCTTGTTCTAATCTTGTCCCTCCATCTCTTTCATCCCAAGGGCAAGATGAGGACTCATGGACTCAATTTTGAAGGTGGACTCATTATAACTTGCCTCTCTCTCTCTCTCTCTCTATATATATATATATATATATATATATAATTGGGATCCGGTGAGAACCACAAAGATAATGAGAACCGTGAGAACTCCGCCTTACAAAATTTATTTTTTAAAACTAACGAAATATTTGGATTCGGCGTAGAATATTATGGCTAGATAATATATTTGTTGGCCGAAAATTTATAAGCTACTGACTGAAATCGAGTCGAAATAAATTTTACTCTTTTTAATGCATCTAGTAGTCAGTTTCATGTATCTAACAATTTTCATGCATCTAGTACTCATTTTCATGCATTTAGAGCTAGTTATTTTCATGCACCTAGTAATTGTTTTCATGCATGTAACAATTTTCATGCACCTAGTGCTCGTTTTCATGCATTTAGAGTAGTCTTAGTTTACCTAATTGAATTTATGTACATTAAGTACATATTTTTTAACATAATCAATAAATTATGTTTACTTACTGCAAATATTTTGATTGAATCAACTAAACTAGTTGTAAATGATCCATCAAAACTTTCGAAACAAGATTTGGTGGAGATTTAGTGAGAGTTCTCACGGTTCTCATTATCTTAGTAGTCTTAGTTTACCTAATTGACTATATCGCTTAAGCTTCATAGTGTGTAAATTACTAAATTAGTCCCTATATTTCGCTCTATTATGGTGTAATTAGGTAGATTTTAATATTTATTTGTCATTTTTTTTTAATTAGGTCTATTTTATGTATAATTAGCATAAATAATAAGATAAGAGAGAAAATTAGAGAGTGGATAAGCTCTAATTTTTCTAGTGTCCATTGTAATGGCAAACAAAAAAAAAGAAATAATCATCCTTAGTAATAGTAATCAATTTATTGTTCATTAGTGGCTCTGTGACAACCCTCGCGATAGGGGAAATAAAACATACATAACAAGCATGCAATTATATAGCGGCAAAATACGAGATTTTTGAAACTTTTTACATGCCAAGAGGAAAATACGAGGAGTGTCAAATAAATACAAACCAAAGTATAAATGATAGGTTATCGCACCCCTAATCAAAGATAAATACCCTAGACACAAATTAATGTAGTAATAGGGGTCGAACACAAGGAGACGGGAGTTGCTATACAAGTTGTTATGGGGTGAATTCTATCAAAGTCGGTTATCGATTGGTTTGGTTGGGTTTATGAAACAACAATAATAATGAAGGAAGAGTCTAGGGAGGTCGGGTCACACATGCAAATTATGTAAATGCTCAAGTCAAACTAGGAAATTGATAATAACGATACTTGTTTAGGCTAAAGACACTCACCTCTCGATATTAGTGTCAACCATAGATCTGGTCCTAACGAACTCTTGCTTTGGCTAGGTCGATCTACTAACACATGCTTACTCTAATTCAATTCTGTGCCTCACGACTTATAGAAAGAATTAACGAATTTAATCAAGGATTGTGATCAATAATCAAAGACTAACAATACAATGCAAGCATGTGATATAAACAAGTATTTGATATCATAACATCTCATTTCAACAATTGCAAATATTATTTATGCATGGCTTGTTGGAGCTAGTGTCCTCCACAGTTAGTGCAATAACATAAATAAATCTCTGTAGGTTCACAGGGTATACTTTGTATAATAATCAGTTGATTAACGTTTATCAATAACGGTTGGCTTGCTAGATAAGTTTGACGTTATTGTCATACAGATGGCGGTGATCAACTGGTCCCTAAAAGTCACACCTAAAGGATGTGTTTGAGAGATGTGATTATTTGAGAAAATAATCATATTGATGCCCTATTATATGACTAAAAGGTTAGTCAGTGTATTTGACTAAAATGTTAGTCAATGTGATGATGAGACGATTATTTAATAACGATTAAATAATATAAGCTGAGACGAATTAAAAGTAATTCGTAATTAAATATAAACTGTTGTATTTAATCAGCATATATATAATGTAAGCTTATGCGAATTAAAATGTTAATTCGTAAATTGAATATAAAATGTTATATTGAATTAGCAAATTATAATTATACGGATAATTATAATTAACGTATATATTATACGATTGTCATATTAGATGTTGTCAGACCGGTATTAATGTATCCACTACAAAATGTTGTATGGACATATTAATACATGACAACACAAATGACATTTATAATAATAATACACATTATATATTAAAGCGAATTTAACCGAAATAAAGTCCAGATTCACTCTGGAATTTTCGGTCAATGGGTAGTTATTTTGAGGAGAAAAATCTCTTCATAAAAACTCTATTGGAGCCGTGAGACAAGGGGGAAGTGGAAAAAAATTCTAACCCTAATTCATTTCTCACTTGTGCCTCCATCTGTTCACATCACAAGATCAAAAAGTTAACAGTAACTTTTGACAAAAAATATTCTAGCAAATTAAAGGGCATTTCTCATTCTATCTTGGGTGCTACGATTAGGAGATATCATCATTTTGATATTGTTCTTAGGCCTTTCAGCAAGGACTAAAGGTTATTTCTAATCTCTCGCTGATTATGCATTTTCATTTATGACTATTAATCATTTAATCATAATTTCATTATAATCCTGAGTGATTTAAAGGGAAGTATACGGATATTTTCCCACAAGTGGTATCAGAGCCTTTGGGCTATGAAATTGTTTATATGATTTTCGTAAATATAAATTTGTATAATTCTTAATAAAAAAAAAAATTAAATTCGGCAAAAGTTTTTTTTTGTGCCGTATGTTTTTTTTTTTTGGGGATCCATTTTGATTCAAATATTGTTATTTTAAAAGGTTGAGATAATAATATATGAATTTGTAGATGTTTTGATTTAATAATGATTGAATTAAAACGTAAATGGAATTTGATATGAATGTTAATGAACATCCTTTTGCTTTATATTTTCGGTATAAAATGATCTAGATATTCATGTTAAAAGGTTAATTTGAATCATCTAGTTTTGTATCAATGTTTAATATCGATTAGATATTGTTTTGTTTGTACCGATCTAGTTAATATAAGCATGATCGAATTAAAACCGTTTAATTTGATTTTTTTTTCTGCCCATGTACTGTTCATGTACTGTTCACAGAATAAAAAAAAAATTCTTTTTTTTTAAATGGCAGCAACTGCAAGTTTTTTTTTGTAAAGTTTTTCCGGTTTTGTTATAAACCGTGAGAAAAGAAAGAAAAGGAAAAAAAAGGAAAAAAAAAATTTTTTTTGGGTACCTGCTGGCTGCTACTGTTCTCGTATGAACAGTAATTATAAAAAAAAAAAAAAAAAATTTTCTTTTTTTCTTATACTGGTTTTTGTTTTGTACATTATTAAGATAATGTATGATTGTTTTTGTGAAAAAGTTCACAAATTTTTGATACCATGTTATTTTAAAAAGGTTTAAAATACTGTTGTTGTTATTCATATTGATTATGAATTTCATTGGATTTTGATTGAAATCTAGTGATGGATTACGGAATCGTCACATGATTTAATGGTGGTTTGGATAATTAATCAACATAATTTATGCATTATGTTTTGTATGATTAATTTTAGTTGATGCTTTTATTATGTTGAATGTTGTTTGAATGGTTTAATTTTACGCATTTTTGTACAATCAGTTGTAATTTACTAGTGTGGCCTTAGTAGATTATGTTTTCGTAATGATGGAAACATAGTCTTGGTTGTAATTTGAGATCTCGTATCTCCCCTATGTAATTTTAATTTTTGGAATCATTTTGAATTAGAATGTAAATAGGTTTACATTTGTAATTTTTAAAATGTATCTTGAGAAGATTCAAGATGGAGATCGGATGGCTCACTCCCGTTATATGGACCAAGGTGGAACATCAAGTCAAGCTTCTCGGGTCCATAAGGATGGATTCCAAACTTGTATTTTGTTCATTTTGGTAGTTAGGCCACACTAGGTGTTTTATTTTGCGTTTTATTTTTCCATTCTCGTTGCTTTATTCACATGATAGATAATTGCATCATATTCCGCCTAAACCAAGCTGCAATGTAAATACTCAGAAAAGTATAGATTTCAGTAGGTTTTAATGCTTGTAAGACACACACACAAAGGAAGACACAAAGGACTTGAATTGGACTCGGGTTTGTGTTGTAAGTTTCTGAATTTGTAAGAAAGTGAAGTAAGAACAAGATAGTACTCTTCCAAAGCACAAAGCCAATGGATAGAGGTTGTGATGAATGACTCCAGCAACTCAGCAAAGACTCAAACAACACTCTTCTAGCACTAAGCAAAGAAGGGACTCAAGCACATAGCCATGAGTTTAGAAATTGGAAACAAAGGTTTCAATTTTTCATTCATTCATCAAATCTCCTTGCTTACAATAGGTAGCTTGGCTTATATAGGCCAAGGGTTTGCATCTCAATCGTTCAAGCTCATCTAAGGGCCAATATTGGCTTACAAAAGAGTACAATAAACAGCTACAACTCCTTACACAAATTGAATAACAAAAGCTAGAAAACAAAAGCATAAAGCATAAATTATAAAGTAATAAGATGGTTGGTCTTGTTCTTGTTGCCATGTGCTGTGAGTAGGTGTGGTCTTGGCATGAAAGGACTCAGAAATGTGACTAGAATTCAGTCCATTTCGGGGCTCATAACAATGCACAGCTGCAAAGGAACAACAGTCCAAGGAAGGACCACTAACTGTCGCTTTCTATGTTCAGAACTTGTTTCTTGCATTTTCTCTAAGGCAAAAGTCCTATTAAACTGAAACAAAGCTTGACTTTCTTCTTTTAATAACATAAGGAATCTTTTAGGATCAATAGCAACCTTTGTACGTGCCACTCAAAGCATTTGGAAAGACAGAAATGAACTTGATGCCAGCAGCTGCCAAACAGACTTTCAGGAGCATTCCTGAAATCAGACTTGTCTTTCAGGCTTCATAACTCTTAGCTTAGGATGAATCTTGATCCTCATGATATCCCATTTTGAAGATATATATGTTAGCTTTCATGTCACAAAGAATCAGACCCAAATTATATCTGGAACTTTAGATATTGAGGTTTGAGTACAAACAGGTCACTGATAGCATGTGCTGTAAAAGTTCAGCATTCAGGGGCATCTTGCAGAGGCTGTAGTTTCCAGCACAGATAGAATTAGGAGTCTCATGAGTAGCCAAATTGAAGCTATATGAGTTAGCTTCCTTATGCATTTGGAATCATGCAAAAACAGTTCCTGGAACTTCAGTTATAAGCCTTTGAGTGACAACAGGTCAATTCTGAATATCCTGCAGTTTTCCTGTACATCAGCATGCACTTCAAAAAATCATATCCCCTTCATAAGGTTGAGTAAAAATGCCCATGATGACTCAAATGAAAGATAATGAAGTTAGCTTTCATATACAAAAGGAATCCACCAAACATATCCAGCCAATGTTGAGTTATTTAGCCTTGAGTGTTGACAGGTCATTTTGTCAGAAAACGAGATGCCTCATGTATGCCAGTCTTTGAAGGCTGATTGTGAAAAATATACTCATTGAACCCTCATGATTCCAACTCCATATTAAAGTAGACATCTTCAAGATTCTAACAATATAAAGAATACAAAAAGTTATCAAGTATAGCTCTAGATATTGTCAGTTGAACTTAGGCCTGAAATGCTGAAACAGTTGGAGTCTTTCAGATTGGTTAGATCATTTTGCTTAAAATTGCATTCAATTGAGGAGCTTACTTAGACAGTCCCATGGACTGTTCTATTAGGACAAAATGAGTCACAATGCAACAATTTTTGTTGCACAAACCACCTAAAAATGCATGAAAAATGATTCATACAGTTTGAATATTTTAATCATGGACATACAGATGTCACTCGCTTTTAGGGCCATCACCTTAGTTTAAATCATTCTCGAGTTGCTAGACATTCGTTCACTTAAAATGATTAAAGTAAGATGATGGGACCTTCCCCTATAACTAAATTGAGACTAGTCTTTATAGGGAAAACTACTATGAACCCCTTCTTCGTCGGAAGTCATAATATGACCCCTTCTACGTTGGGTAAGTAGTGAGTGTTTGACCTATTTTTATCTCAACATTATAGTACGAGTAATATCTCGTGATTATGATGGACTAAAGATAGAATTTACAGAAATTTATCGACCAGGAATTCTAAAAGTAGAATTAGCCAAGAGGTTGGCTTATCAATTTACAGAAATTGAGTCTTGGGATCATTTATATAATTCTTGAGGGAGGTCAATTGTATAAATGCACGAGTCATCGCATTAAACAGTTTTTCATTAGACTCAAATTTAAAACGATGAATACTTATCATATTTATTTTCTTTTTTCACAGTTTTTGAATTCGTTATATACAGATATAACTGCTAATAACAAATGGCTGGCCATACTGATGACCCAATGCCAAGTGCCACGCTCGGACGTGAGTCCTGGCTTAAGATGTTCATGGACACTATGAATCAGTCAACACGACTGAAGAATAACGGGTCCAACTTTGCGGACTGGGAGGCGGCATTACGGAATGTTGTCATTGCTGACGGTAAGCTCAAGTACTTGACTGAGCCACTACCGCCCAACCCAGGCCCCAATGCAGGAGCTAATGAATCACTTGCTTATAGTGATTTCATGATGGAGGCGGGTGCGATAAAGAACGTACTCATCTTTTCAATGGAATCAAATTTGCAAAGGCGATTCATTGCCCATGGTGCGAATAAGATTTTCACCACGCTCTCTAACGAGTTCTCGAAAGCTCCGAGGATCGTTAGCTATGAGCATACTGTCGCTTCTTTGAGGCGAAACCCCAGAAGGGCCAAGCGGTTAGCCCGCACATTCTTGATATGATTGAGAATGTCGAGAAACTGGAGGCACTTGGTTGCAAAATCGATGGGAAGATCGTCATAGACCGCGCTCTTCATTTACTTCATGATGGTTTTGCCTTTTTCAGGGCAAATTACTATATGAATGATATGAAGAAGAGTCTTCATCAGCTCCACTCACTCCTCGTACAGACAGAGAGTGATCTGAAATTGAGTGGGAGTCTGAAACAGGACGTTCTCATGATTGCCAACAAGGGCAAAGGTAAGGGCAAGGCTAAGGCCAACCTAGCTCTAGGGAAGCCGAAATTCAAACACCCAGGGCAAGGCAAGAGTGGGCCTGGTGAGACTAGCAGTAGCTCACAAGGCAAGACAAAGAGCGATGAAGGTAACGTGGAGTGCCACCATTGCCACAAGCTTGGGCATTGGAGGAGGAACTGCCCCGTGTACCGTGAGGACATAAAAGCAGGCCGCGTCTCTCTTGTTGGTATGTCTTCTTCTTTTATTCATATGATTGAGATTAACCATGCAAGTTTCGTAACTTGGGTATTAGATATTTGTTGTGGTTCTCATCTGTGTAATCATTTGCAGGGCCTAAGAAACATCACAACTCTCGCAAGGGGTTATGTGGACCTGCGAGTGGGGAATGGAGCAAGAGTAGCTGCCGTTTCAGTGGGAACATATGTAATCCAACTCCCAAGTGGATTTGAGTTATTTTTAAATAACTGTTACTATGTACCCATTTTATCTAAAAACATTATTTCTGTTTCCGTACTCGATAAGAACGGTTTTTCATTTGTAATAAAGGATAATAGCTGTATTTTCTCCTTTAACGAAATGATTTATGGTAAAGCATTTTCCATGAATGGGATTTATGTTTTAGATCAAACCACAGATATATTGCATGTGAGTAATAAAAAGGTAAAGGTTGGTGACAAAGATCAAACTTATCTATGGCATTGCCGTATGGGACACATAAAAGCTTCATTGACAATGGGACTATCTCTCCATTTGACTATGAATCTTTTGGCACATGTGAATCATGTCTCATAGGCAAAATGACTCGAATTTCCTTCAAAGGTGTTGGAATGCGCGCTGCTGACCTATTAGGACTCATACATACTGATGTGTGTGGACCTATGTCAATCAACGCTAGAGATGGCTATAGATATTTTATCACTTTCACGGACGATTTGAGTAGATGTGGATATGTCTACTTAATGAAGCATAAAAGTGAGTCCTTTGACAAGTTCAAGGAATTCCAGAATAAGGTTGAAAACCAACTGGATAAAAAGATTAAAGCACTACGTTCAGATCATGGTGGCGAATATCTTTCGAATGAGTTTGATCAACACCTCAAAGACTGTGGTGTAGTACTACAGTTAACTCCACCTGGAACACCACAATTGAATGGTGTGTCCGAACGGAGAAATCGAACATTACTTGATATGGTTCAATCCATGATGAGTCACACGGTTGTACCTGATTCATTGTGGGGTTATGCTCTTTTGTCAGCTGCTCTAATACTTAACCGAAGTCCATCTAAAGCTGTAGACAAGACTCCATATGAATTATGGAAGGGAACGGTCCATAACTTGTCCTTTATTCTGGTTTGGGGCTGCGAGGCTTATGTCAAGTGGAGACCCGACGATAAGCTCGGCCCACGATCGGTCAAGACATACTTTATTGGTTATCCAAAAGGGATGTTTGGTCATTACTTTACTCGCCTACCGAACATCGAGTTTTTGTTGCGGCTAGTGCGACGTTCTTAGAGAAAGAGTTTCTCGAGAATAGGACAAGTAATGGAACCTTCGATCTGTCGGAGATTCAAGAACCAACAACCGAGCAACGAATGGAGGAAACTGTTCCTTCATCATCGGCTGCGGTTAATATTCCTTTGGAACCTAGGAGGTCGGGTAGACACTC
>JAIUZE010016535.1:0-25719 GCA_022085475.1 Heliosperma pusillum | reverse complement strand
AGAAATTCCAAATACGAACTCGGAAATTCAAAATTCGACTAGGAACATAAAATTATAAATTAAAACTTAAATTTGCTGAAAAGATTTCGTAAAATATTTCTACTAGAAAAATAGGGTACATTTCCGGGTGTTACAATGGGTTCAGTAGTTTATTATCAATTTACACTCGCCTTTTCGTGCGAAATTGGTCTAATTTGTCTAGTTGTTGTATAGCTTTTGGTTTGATAATGGTTAACCATTGCATGTGTAGTATCTTGATATTCATCCGCTGGTTGTGCGTTTTAATAATTGTCACCTATGAGCCTTATATTACATGCATGTTTAAAAAATAACGCAAAAACCCGAGTCGAGACGCGTAAAGGCATCATAAAACTCATTATCAGATTTTCTCGACTTCGTTGTACCTATGATAAAATTACTTAGTCTTAATCATTCTTTGCCAATTGTTTTGCATTCTCTGAAAAACTCAAATAGTTATACGTGATCATATGTTATGCAACGACACATAATGTTAAGAATTAGATATAGATAAGATAGTTTGTGTTGTGAATTGCTTGTTGATCTTATTATGTTGAGGATTAGCATGAGATTACAATGGTTTATATAACCATAACCAAGGCTCTTCATATTACCGATATAAATGACGGTAATAATGAATGTGACTCTTCAAAGACTAACCATAAATGAGACATAGTCCCAATACATTCCTAATACCCTCCCGCAATCGTAAAGGCAGTACGTTGTACGAACTTTACGATTGGAGAAAAACAAGAAAATCGTAATTAATAAAAAAACGTCTTCATCTCTTCATCTTCATCTTTCTTCAAAAAAAAAAAAAACTTCTCATCATCACAAGGCTGCATGGTAAAATAAACGAGTATTAAGACTCGCTAGAAAACGTTTATTCGAACAAGAACATTGAGCTTTTCGGACTTGTTGAATATGGGGAATTTGTTAGGAACACTAATCGAACCCAAACAAATTTCGGTAACACGGAAAATTATCCGTCAATTTCATTTTTGGGAGAACGTTAAGTTTTTCGAACTCCAAGTTTGGTTGCGTAACAACTCGCCAGTCAAATTGGGCACCACCTTGATCAAATGAAGAAATATTTTTAAGTTTTGAAGTAGAATTAGGGTAATCTTGGGGGTTCAAGGACATTTTATTTGGGCTAAAAATGGGAAAATCAGGAAAGAAGATAGCCAAGCATTAACAACTCAGAATTATAACCCTTCAATACTGGTAGTGTGGCACGACATACAATGATCATCCGTGGACAAAAGATGAAAACATATCCATTCAATGGATGATCATTTTATATGTATCAACATACTGCATATTGAAATTTTTTTTTTTAGTTTTGGATCGGCAGACGGCAGTGAGTATGGGAAATCAGGGTTTTTTTTATAAAGTCCCGCCGGTGGGCACACTAGATTAGATTATTGCCCACCGGCAAGAGAGCGGAAGCGTATTTAGAGACCTCAAAAACGAGGCTCTGATACCATGTTAAGAATTAGATATAGATAAGATAGTTTGTGTTGTGAATTGCTTGTTGATCTTATTATGTTGAGGATTAGCATGAGATTACAATGGTTTATATAACCATAACCAAGGCTCTTCATATTACCGATATAAATGACGGTAATAATGAATGTGACTCTTCAAAGACTAACCATAAATGAGACATAGTCCCAATACATTCCTAATACATAATTAAATCGATTGCTTGTAAATTTTGGCGGTAAAACCCGGAACGTCCTATATTGCTATGAAATTGTGTAAAATCTCGTTCAATTAAGATCGGCTAATGATCAAAAGACTAATTTAGGTAGTGATTTTCAGTGGGAGAGCATGATGAATGATGACTTAGCTAAAGATTGAGAAGTTAGTGGTAATGCAATAAGTAAGCTAAGCTGTATAATTTGCATACTTAATGACCTGATGGTTGTACCTGGAAATTCAATTGACCACCAGATTTATTAGCTATTTACTATATCGGATCGCAACCGACAATACTAATTTCAATTTTTAAACTACTAATGATCTGTACAACAGTCAGGGATCAACATAATTTTGTATTGTCGGGAGATATACCCTATGATTGATTTTGCTCAATTGTTTATTAGTTGACTGGATGGCGGTCCAAGCTCTACCTGGCATAGTAACAAATGATATTATCGCTCTACCAGCTTTGGCAAATAGACCCCGACATGCGTCAGTGTTATTGGCCCTTGTTTATTGTCATTGCATAACACGCCTTCAGTGGATATTGCCGCCTCTTTAGAATGAACGGTATTTTCGGATCCGATGAGGTTAAAACTATACGTGCTATCAGGACATGCGTTCCCACATTGGAACTTGTGATAATCCTTGCTTCCACAATAAATTTGCCCAAGGGTGTTGAGATATTCAGTTGGATAATTGGATATGATGTGAATTGGTCGTCACTGTCGATAGATGCCGCGCAGACCTCATCACATCTATTATAAACCGTGTAGTCACCAGGTATCTAATTTGTCATAAAATCATTTACTATGTCCGCTGTTCCATTTAATGGTGTCAGTATTGCCTCTCCCTTAGGTACTCATAACCCATGCCCTCTCCTATGAAACCCGGGTATATTGCATCTACCATTTCCTCAATATTTATCGTCCCACACGCTGCTGTATACTCACTCGGTATCTTTATCCAAGTTGGTTCGTCCTCTTTTTCCCCCGCTTTAGCTTTCAGACGACCGTCACCCATCGCCAACAACCACTCATTAAACCTCCTCCCAGAACCAGCTGTATCTGTTTCTCAAACCCTCATGCTTTCCTGAAGAAGATACACTGTACACTCACTCCATATATGACACCTACTTATTGATGCCTGGACAACATCCGGTCTCTCGCCCTTCGATATAATAGGCAACACTTGTCTAAAATCCCCTCCCAGTAACACCACCTTTCCCCTAAACAACGTTGTTATTGCATCTGGATCCTTGTAGCTAACGACATCCCTCATTGTACGATCCAGTGTCTTAAAAGCATTTTTCTGGTCCATAGGCGCCTCATCCCATATAATCAGTGACGTCTCTTGTAGCAACTCCGCTAGCTGACTTTTCTGTTTCACATTACATGTGGAGTCGTTGAACAACTCAATTGGTATATCAAACCTACTATGAGCCGTCCTCCCCCTGGCAATAACAGCGCTGCTATACTTGCATTGTAGATTATTGTATTCGTAATTAGTGCGTTCGTACATCGTTAATATTTCCCCATGTATTTAATAATACAGATCTTTAAGTTAGAGACTAAACCTGACGATGCGACATTCAGTACAATCTTTCCCTTTGCTCGTAGCTTTGCCGATATTGTGCCATAGAGGAATGTTTTCCTGGTTCCCCCATGCATGCCCATACAAAAAAAAACTCGCGCTGCCACCTAATTGACCGACTTTATAACCTCATCATAAACAACTACATATGTAGATAAGATTATTTGAATTAACCTTTTTCTAGTAATGCTGTTATTGTCTACGTATAAGTGATTAACATACCTCTATGGTCGTCATTAAGTAACTTGTTTAGTATCTCACAATCTATTTGTAACTTTTTACGGTCGTATTTCTTCGCATCCCTGATTAGCCTTTTCTCCATCCCCTGCAAATCTGCCTCCACTGGCTGTGGCATTGCACTTATATCTGAGAGTCTTGCTTTTTCCGTACTTCATCAGATTCTTATCTAACTCAATCAGTGTATAGGATCGCCTTGCCTCATCTTGCCTTATCTGTAAGCTCTAGTTGTGGATCCCCAAACAACTTCCTTTTCTTGCGCTCAATATCTTTTGACAGCATCTCGTATGTCGCCTCCCACAGATTTGAAATATTCGTAACTTCACAGAACAAAATAATCGTTATAAACAACTCCTGAAGTTGCGAAGGCATTGCCCACTGATTCGCCTCCCCCATGGAGTCATGCCACTCTTTATCGTTATTGAGCAGGCCGTGTGCGTAGCAGGCTTCTCTAAATGAGGGATACAATACTTCTCTAACAGATCTCAATTCTTCAAAAATTCTTGCGCCTTTTACTATGTTTAACAGAACTCGTAGATAATACTTTTCTCCAGCGGTTGGGTGGACATAAGTTACCCTTCCTATACACTTTCCCTGCTTCCTCTTATGCTAACCCCCATTCTTCCACACATACTTCGTTGGGAACTCTGCATAGGATAACCCCCTCGCTTCTAGGCAGTTTTCATTTGTACTCATCCATGCAGTAAGCATCGTCTCTCTGTTATTTTTCTTTTCTATTACTTCTTCACACAAAAATGGATGCAATCACACAAAAATAGCACACATCAAATTCCCTCAAGCTAAACTCTTACTTGTCCTCAAGCAAGTAACGAAACATGAAGGCAAGGGTAGAAAGCACAAATTAGTATACCATCAAAACTTGAATCCCAACATAAAGTTGTACTAGTATAACTAACCAAATTCCTAAACAACATGAGCATAAGAATGGTACAAAAGATGGTTGAGATTTACATAACGGCGCATCATAAGGGATTTTAACAAAACTTTCGGCTTTTGCATAATCTTTTGACAAATGAACTCCCGCGGTACACCTCACTTGTGTAAAGGGTGATTTATATATGTGTGTGTGTGTGTGTGTGTGGATGAAGCACTCACCTATCTATGACTTATGAAAATATGACCGCAATCTAATATGGTAGAAAATCCAAAACACAAGTCAAGCAATCATGATAAACAAAGTTAAGAAGCCAACAAGGGAGAAGAAAGTCATGAAAATTTGGGTAATGAGATGGACAAATGATTTTGGTTATGTGGAGCTAATGCTAAGCTAGCAACAACCAGATGTACAAGGATGCTTAATCCGATCCCAAACTTATTCACGAAAAACAGTAGTCCAAGCCAAAAAAAAACCATATTGACTTTTATTCAAGACAACACAAGAGTGAACTTTCGAATAAAACTCTTAATTCACATTCTTCTTCAAATCGCCATTCTTATTTCACGCTTCTTTATTTCCAATTTCCAACATCATTTTTCTTCTTTTTCTTTTTTTTTTCCGGTGCGAAAATTAGTAAATCCGCCCAACCAAGCTCACTTTGACAAGGTTTAAATAACATCCCAAACGAGCACCCAGACACACCTAGCATACTACTAGCTTAACAAGGGTAAGCAATGTTTATATGTAGCTAATGAAATGTGTGAAAAGGGTTTTAAAATTTTGGGCAATGGTTTCAAAGTGAATGGCTTCAAATCTTGACAAATCATGAATGCAATGCTTGTAAGAAATGGAATGAGAACCATACTTATGCGTTTTTGACGTAACAAAATCAGAAGAAGGCCTACTCACGCCTAAAGGAGACTGGGTATGGATATACACGTCATAGGAGGCTCTGACTTTCAATTGTGTAGTTCGCCAAATGTTGAGATCAAGCTTACTCATTTCGGAATCCATCCCTTATCTCCTATGTCCAAGACTTCCCCATGTATGCAATATCTGTAAAAAAGAATAGGTTATTAAGCTTGAAAGTAATAATCTTGAAACGCATCACGATGGGATAATAATATGCACAAGTAAGGGATTAAAATTGAATTCTCTCTTGATTATGTTCTTCTCGTCCCAACATTTCGCCTTTTCTTTGTAGAGGCTAGAGCTCTCATAGGCTTGCAGTCGGCACTCCCCGAGCTCATTTAGCTGCAAAAACATCCTCTCGACGCTGAGTTTAGTTTCTAAGTTGAGTTCTTTTATGGCCTAGTATGCTTTGTGTTCCATTTTTACTTACAAGTGACATACTTTCCCATTGACCATTCTAAAGGGTGATGTCTTAATAGGTGCCTTGAATGCAGTGCAGTAAGCCCATAACTTGTCATCGAGCTTGGTGCTCCAATCCTTTGTGATTTTGAAACATCTTTGTGAAGGATTGTTTTGAGTTCCCTATTCGAGACTTCTACTTGGCCACTTGTTTGAGGGTAATAAGTCAAGCCTCTCCTATGGGATACTCCATATTTGGCCAACAAGGCATCCAGTTGCTTTTACTTAAAATGTGTTCAACGATTGCTTATTATGGCTCTTAGTATGCCAAAACGTTGAAAAATAATCTTTTTGAAAAGGTGGATCACGGCTTGTGCATCATTGGTTGGAGTTGCAATTAGTTCGACCCATTTGGACACACTCTCAAGTGCGACTAGAATGTAGCGATTTCCTTTTGATAAAGGAAAAGGACCTTGATAATCAATCCCTTAAACATAAAAAACTTCCACTTCTAAGATCCCATTTTGAGGAATTTCATTCCTCCTTGATATCTGTCCAATCCTTTGGCAGGCATCACATGCCATGACGAAGTCTCGGGAGTCTTTGAGCATTGATGGCCAATAGAAACCAGATTGAAGGACCTTGTCCACTGTTTTTTAAGACCCATGATGACCACCATAAGGGGAGGAATGACATCCTTCGAGCACACCCTTCACCTCCCATTGAGGGATACATGTTCGGTATAACCCGTCAGAACAGTGTTTAAAAAGGTAAGGATAGTCCCAAATGAAAAAAATTGGCATCATGTAAGAACTTTTTCCTCTAATTGCAGGATAGATCGGATCGTAGTTGATGACCAACAATATAGTTAGCAAAATCGGCCTACCAAGGTATGGTCTCGTCAATAGCCATCAATGAATCGTCAGCAAAGGAATCGTTATTAGGTGTTTGCACACCTACCTCATTAACCTTTAATATTGAAAGATGATTGGCTACAACATTTTCAGCTCCTTTCTTGTAACGAATTTCAAGATCGTATTCTAGTAAAAAGAGAATTTATCTTATGATTCGTGGCTTTGCTTCTTTCTTTGAAAATAGGTATTTCCAATGCGACGTGATCATTGTAGACGATGGCTTTTGATCTGATCAAATAGGAGCGAAATTTGTCTAAGGCATAGAAAATAGCAAGGAGCTCCTTCTCAGTGGTGGCATAATTTATTTGGGATGGATCTAATGTCTTGCTTGCATAATAAATGGCATTCAACGTTTTCTCTTTCATTTGGCCAAGGACTACCCATACTGCATAATCACTTGCATAACACATTAGTTTAAAGGGCATGCTCCAGTCAAGTGAGTGAATAATGGGTGCTGTGAGCGAAGCTTTCTTTATTTTGTTGAAAGATTCTAAGCAATTATTAGTGAAAATTAAATGAGCATCCTTAAAAATGAGCTTGGTTTGAGGTTTAGCAATCTTTGAAATTTTTTTAATAAAACGGCGGTAAAAACCCGCGTGTCCTAGAAAACGTCTAATACTTTTGACGTTCACTACTGGTGGGGCCAATTTTTTAATCACTTGGACCTTAGCGCGGTCCACTTCTATACCTCTTTCAAATATAATATGTCCAAGTACCACTCCTTCATTCACCATGAAGTGGCATTTCCCCAAATTTAAGACCAAGTCTACTTCCTCACATCTTTTCAAGACTCGTGACATGTTAGCTAGGAGTGTCGTAGACACAAAAATCATCGATAAAGACCTCCATGATTGACTCTACAAAGTCAGAAAAGATGCTGGTCATGCACCTTTGGAAAGTTGTTGGAGCATTACACAATCTGAATGGCATCCTAAGGTATGCAAAAGTACCGTACGGACATGTAAAGGTTGTCTTTTATTGGTCCTCGGGATGAATGGGTATTTGGAAGAATCCCGAGTGACCATCTAGGCAACAAAAGTATTTGTGACATGCCAACGTTTCTAACATTTGGTCAATGAAAGGTAAGGGGTAATGGTATTTCTTGGTGGATTGGATTGGTTCAGCTTCATATAGTCAATGCACATGCACCACCTTGTGACCACCTATTTAGAGTCATAAATCGCATAAATGATTCCCGCATCTAACAGTTTCATGACCTCTGTTTTTACTACATCTTGCATGTTTGGGTTTAGACGACGATGACCTTGGACACAAGGTTTCTGACCTTATACTAAGTGAATTATATGCATGCAAAAGTCAGGTCTTTTACCTCTTTAGTCATCAAGTTTGTATCCTATGGCTTTTTTATGTGTTTTAAAAAAGCCAACAAGGAAGATAATTGACTAGTGTTAAAAGATGCACTAACTATGACTGGACACATTTCAGAGTCATCAAGAAAGGCATGCATTAAATATACAGAAAGGGGTTTGAGTTCGGGTTTTTGTACCTCTACCTTGCGAGGTGTATCAACGAGACTAACGAACTGTTGGCTTTCCTCCTACGAGAGTTCCTCTACAATTAGATCAACTTCTAACTTGCGAATCTCGAGGCTTTTGTGTTATCATCTCCTGCAAAATCTTTCAACAACAAAATTGCCTCCAAAGGGTCTTTGATTATTAATTTATGTAAAGAATCATCTACAATAGAGTCTAAAACATCGATGAAACATTCAAAACTCTTCTAGAATTGGGCTTTTCATAGCATTGCTCAAGTTATAGGTGACTTTATCATCGCCTACTTCCAGTGTTATTTTACCATTCTTGACGTCGATTACCGCTCCGGCGGTATGTAGGAAAGGTTTTCCTAAAATGATAGGGAATTGTTAATCTTCCGCCATGTCAAGGACGATAAAATCAACAGGAATAAAATAATTCCCTACTTTTAAGGGCACATTTTTTAAAACTCCCATTGGTTGTTTTAGAGAACCTTACCGCCATTTGTAGGGTGACACTGGTGCATTTTGAAATACTCATGTTCAGTTTTTTCACAAAGAAGGTAGGGCATGCCACTAACATTGGCACCCAGGTCGCACAAGGCTTTGTCTACGGTGTAGTGTAACCAACCCAAACTTGTTCACTTCAGCAACGGTGAACGGTCCCGACCATTTTGAATTAAGCTTACCTGGAAACAAACGCAAGCGACAGTTAAATAATAATACTTAATCACCAACTCAAAATTCCCGTTGCATTATATGCTTGCCGTGTCACTTTTTCTTCTTCTCCTTGTAAACCTGAGCATTATTATAGGCATGCAATCGAAACTCATCGAGCTCATTCAATTTCATAAGTAGTTTCTCACCCGCCAGTGAGGGATCCATATTAAGCTCCTTAATTGGCCACATAGCCTTATAATCAAGTTCTATCGGCAAATGACATGCCTTGCCATAGACTAACTGGTATGGAGAAGCACCTATTGGAGTCTTAAAAGAAGTTTGGTAAGCCCATCAAGTGTCATCGAGCTTACGACTCCAATCCTTCCTAGATTTACTCACAACTTTCTCAAGGATTGACTTAATCTCCTTATTAGAAACCTCTCCTTTCCCACTTATTTGCGGATGATAGCTTAATCCCCGACGATGTGTAACGCCATATTCCTTCAATAAAGTGCTAAGATGACATTCATTAAAATGCTTCCCCCTATCGCTAATGAGCGCACGAGGGACCCCGAATCGTGGGAACATAATCTTCTGAAATAGTTTAATAAATGTCTTGGCATCGCAGGTGGGAGTGGCAATGGCTTCCACCCATTTTGAAACATAGTCAACCGCTACTAGAATATATTGATTCCCATGAGAATATGGGGATGCCCCTTGGTATTAAATACCCCAAACATCGAAAATTTCAACCTCCAAAATCCCCGTTTAAAGCATCTCATGCCTTTGCAAAATATTAACCATCCTTTGACACGCATCACAAGAACGGACAAAAGTAATACCATCCTTGAGAATAGTCGGCCAATAAAAACCCGACTGCATTACCTTAGCAAATGTCCTTGAGGGACCGTGATGACCACCATAAGGAGAAGAGTGACAATGAGAAAGAATGGCATGTACCTCGCCCTCTTTAATTCATCGTCGATAAATTCCATCGACACAATACCGGAAAAGATAATGATCATCCCAAAAGTACCGCTTGGCATCGTGTAGAAACCTCTTCTTTTGCTGATAAGATTGATCGAGAGGCATAATCCCCCCAACTAAATAATTGGCATAGTCAGCAAAGCATGGAGTCTCCATGGTTCTGGTAAGGAGATGATCATCAGCGAACGAATCATCAATTGGGATTGGATCCCCCCCTTCATATCTCAAACGAGACAAATGGTCAGCAACCACATTCTCTACACCAGACTTATCACAGATTTCTAAATCAAATTCTTTTAGTAATAAAATCCACCGAATAAGCCTAGGTTTGACTTCCTTTTTAGCCAACAAATACTTCAGTGCTGCATAGTCGGTGTAGACTATCACTTTAGAACCCACAAGGTAGCTCTAAAGTTAACCAAAGCATAGACAACAACAAATAACTCCTTCTCACTATTGTCATAGTTAACTTGCGCATCATCTAAGGTCTTACTGGCATAGTAGACCGCATGCAACAGTTTATCCTTCCTTTGCTCCAAAACAGCCCCAACTGCGTAGTCACTGGCATAACACATAATCTCAAATGGCAAATTCCAATCGGGAGACTAGATGATAGGAGCTGAGATAAGAGCTTGTTTATTCATGTCAAAAGACTTAACACACTCATTAGTAAACACAAACGAGGCATCCTTATGGAGAAGTTGGGTTAATGGTTGAGCAATTTTGGAGAAATCCTTGATAAAGCGGCAATAAAACCCCGCATGACCAAGAAAACTCATAACACTTTTAACATTTACCGGTTACGGTAATTTCTCAACCACTTCTACCTTAGCTTTATCCACTTGGCTGCCTCGTCCAGACACCAAATGAACAAGTACCACCCCTTCAGTCACCTTGAAGTGGCACTTTTCCCAGTTTAATACAAGATTACTTTTCTCGCAACGTTGTAAGACTTTAGACAAATTAGCTAAGCATACATCAAAATCAGTCCCATAAACAGTGAACTCATCCATAAAGACTTCCATAATAGACTCGATATAATCTGAAAAAATAGCCATCATACAACGTTGAAAGGCGGCAGGGGCATCACATAACCCAAAAGGCATTCTTCGATAAGCAAAGACACCGTAATGACATGTGAAGGTAGTCTTTTCCCGATCGTTTAAATGAATAGGGATATGAAAGAATCCCGAGCGGCCATCTAGATAACAAAAACAGTTATGACACGCTAGACGCTATAACATTTGGTCGATATAGGGAAGAGGGAAATGGTCTTTCTTGGTAGCTACATTAAGCCTCCTATAATCGATACACATCCTCCACCCAGTCGCTATTCTAGTATATATAATCTCGTTTTTCTCGTTAGTGAAAACCGTAGTCCCTCCCTTCTTAGGGACTGCCTAAACGATGCTGACCCACTTTGATTCTAAAATGGAATATATGATTCTAGCATCTAACAATTTCTGCACTTCTTTTAAAACGACCCCTTGCATGGTGGGGTTCAAACGATGTTGACCTTGCCTACCAGGCTTATGATCCTTCTCTAAGTGGATACAGTGCATACAAAAGTCGGGACTAATACCCAATAAATCGTCAATGCTATAGCCTATAGCCTTTTTGTATGTTTTTAAAACCACTAAAAATTCAGAAAGTTGGCTATCAGTTAGGCTAGCACTGACAATTATAGAATACTGTTGGAGTAAGTGTCCTCAACAATAGTGCGATCACATAATTAAATCTCGATAATAAGAATACAAAAGGGATGATGAATATTATAGTCAACTGGTCAACATAAATCGGTAACGATTGGCTTAATTGAGTTTGACGTTACTGTCGTATGACGGTGGTTATCAGTTGATCCCTTGAGGTCACACCTAAAAGACAATCCCCAAATCATGTACATTAATTAATTGTATAGTGATACAAATTAATTAATCCCTTAATTTGAACAGTTTTAAAGTGTGAATTATATCTTATTGTAATATGATTAAATAAGATTCATTTTGGTAATTTAATTGTTATATTACTAAGAATGCATCATGTTTATGAAACATTTGAGATAAGTGAAATTGGTCGATTATAATTACAAACTGTTGTAGATTATATTAACCAAATATGAGATGACCCATTTTATTTACATGTAATTATTAAATGTGACTTAAAATGTTAAGTTTAATGATTTGTTATGAAATTGCATTTAAATTAGTTAAATGCACATTTGTAAGCTAAATTACATGTTACATGTCACATGTCACACTTGTGACAAATGACAAAATGCAAAAATAAAATGGACACCCATTTTATATGGGTGCACCGGTTTTGGGGTGTTAGTGGGTAGGATTTTAGTTTGTAATTTTGTTCTAATTGAGAATTAGATCAAATCATTACTACAAATACCTATACACTCAACCTTTCTTGTTAAGAACAAAAGAAAGTGACCACATACCCCACCATGGGGCATGTGGCCGGTCATGTGAAGAGTGAAGAGGACAATTTCCTCTTATTTATTCAACACTCCATCTCATTTTATTCATACATGCAAAAAATTACTTATCTCTCTACATTTTCTCACTAAAACTTAAGAAGTTCTACAACTTAGTTCATATTTCAAATAACATTACCAGTGTAGTAATAAGTGGTTATTAGATTTATTTTAAGGGCTTCTACTATTATATACTAGTGTAGTAATTTAGTAGAGATTAAGGGGTTGTCTTGGGTGCTACTAATTGGAGAGTTTCTACTTTGAAACTTGGAAGATCATCCTCATATTATTAGCTCAAGAATAATATTTGAAAGGAGTTCAAATATTGTGCCCATATTTTCATAATCAATGTAAGAAATGGTTCTTTCCTTTATATTTTGTTATGCATGCATAAGGTCCTAATAGTTTAAGAGTAAACTATTAATAAGATGATATTAGAAATGTCTAATATCGAGTTTATGAAACTAACAAGCGGTATCAAGAGCCTTGGTTGTTGCATGCATAATCGATTTTTAGTTTTTTCGAGTTATGGTAACTTAAAGAAAACTAGTAATTTGTATTTTATAAGATAAAATCACAAAGTTATTTGCATGTCAATATATTCTGGTCCTAATATGATTTTAGGTCATTTTGATGATTTATGGAAATTTATAGTGCTCAAATATGATTTTTAGTATTTTTTATTACATTTTAATGAGTAAAATGATGCTTAAAATGCTAAAAATAGTTAGACTTGTCTTTTGACCTTGAAAGTTTTACACAATATCACACATGTATTTTACTTACTGTATGTAAAATTTCGTGTGAATTGGAACTATTTCGTGTGTTTTGTGATTTTTATATGATAAAATGAAATAAATAAAGGTCAAATGGTTACAAATACTTTCACTTTGAATCTGACCATGAAATTTAAGTATGTTGTCACATGCATGTTTTCCTGTCAGACTGGAAAATTGCAGACTGATGTGATTTGTCTAGCATGATTTATGAATTTTTAATGTAAAAATGGCATAAATAGTGACTAATTTAGAAAATATAGTTAAAATAATTTTCATGACAAGATAAAATTGTTACTGGTTGCATAAATGTCCCACATTTCAGATCTAAAGTTTAAAACTTAATATAATTAATTTTTGCATGCTTTATGTATTTTATTTGATAAAACTGATAAAGCGCAACCAATTTTTCTCAAAATTGATTCAAAATTTTTAACCATGATTTTTGACATTATGAGTGTCATGGAAATACTCCAGAATGTTCAAGAATTTAAAATTCAAATTTTGAAATTATTTTTATTAAATTTTAATTTATTTGATTAAAATATGATTTTAAAGTCTAAATATGAGCAATTATATAACAACAAGTTGAATTATTGTCAAAAATTGAGTGATGACTAATTTTTGAGGCCTAAATGAGTTGGGATAATTAACTTGGACTTAAATATGATTTAAGTATTGTTTGGTGATTTAAAAATGTTATTATCACGCATTTCCATAACACCGGGTTATATTCGATATAAACCGTTAATTAGGGCGATTTGGCATTTAACATGAGCATGTTTTATACATATTATAATGCTGCATTTTTATTTATGAATGTCATATTTTTAATTTATGAATGTCATATTTTGGTTTATGTAATTTGGAATTATGTAATTTTTCCTTGTATGGCCTTAGTTTTAATCGATATTGCCCGAAATGTAAGGGAATATTGATTCGGTTGTAATTTAATGTGATCTCGAATCACTTTTATTGTATTATTTTATTTTACAAATGTATAATAGGAAATTATTGTAATTTTATTATATATTTTGTAACTAATTGTAAAACCAGAGTTTCCCAAAGACGGTGCCATTCGGAAAAGAGTTCCGAGAGAGACGGTGACCTAGGGAGGCGTGCTTATGAAGTTCAAGGGACCAAAGGAGTTGGTTTCCGAATTTGTAATAAAATATATGATTTTCTATTCTAGGAAAGACCATACTAGGAGTTTTATTTTTATGCTTGCATTTTTATTTAATATGTTTGCATGCATTGCCAAATCGCCATAACATGACAAGCATATTCATCGAGTATTCGACTGTGTCAATTAAAATTATCGTTAATTCATTGATTTAGTTCACTTAAACGAGATAGATAATAAATTGACATGACCTCTCATAATAAATAATTGAGATCAAGCCTTGCCAAATGTAGAACCCATGAATCCCAATTTCGCAAGGAAGTAGGCTCGTCTCACCGGGGTGCTAAACTTGTTACGTTGGGTAAGTGGGGTAATAAAGGTTATTATTTCGAAATTTGGATTGAGCTCAACGAAAGTATTCGCGACCGTAGCCGCACGTGTTCCGGGCTTAAGATAAATATTAAAGTAATATTATCGACCGAGAGTTCTAATGTAGAATCGATTAAAGAGTTACTCCACCGAATTGTGTTAATAAGGGATGAATCGGCTTACCGTGCCCAAGTTGATATGAATTTGGATCTCGGAATCATTTATAATAGTTGGGTAGAGGTCACTATTTAAATGTTAAAACTTGTTTAAAATGTTTATAAGTATTTAAAACGATAAATGTTGACATTTCCTTTATGTCTTAAATTTGTAGTTAACTTTGTACATTCGCAATGGCAAATGCCAATTCATCCACCACCATCAATGCTCCAATTCTCACGAATGTCTCATATCATTCATGGATCGATGCAAGTTAGAAAAGAATGGCGCTAATTTTACCAATTGGGATATGCAACTCCGCTTGGCCGCGGCGGGTGGCGACAGGTTTCGTTGCCTTGCCAAGGCCTCTCCCACCGCACCTTATGAAAGGTCAACCGCCACGCAAGGCGAGCCTATGAGGCTAGCCACAAAGAGTCCGCCGCGATCAAAAACGTTTTGATCTTCTCGTTGGAGGCCGATCTTCAAGGGAGTGCCATAAGATGAGCACGGCCCTATGAGATCTATGCCAAGCTTGTGACCATGTTTTTTCACAAGCTCCTAGGATCTTACAATATAAGACGGCTTCCACATTATTCAACATGAACCTAAAAGAGGACAAAAAGTTAACCCTCATGTACTCAAATTGATTGAACATGTTGAGATTCTTAAATTGCAAGGGGTGACCATTCCCGAACAACTCGTTATCGACCGAGTCTAACATTCCTTGGGGAAAATCAAAGCATATGTGAAGTTTAGGGTAAACTACAATATGCATAACATGAGAAACCTCTCTTCATGAAATGCACAAGATGCTCGTGCAAGCCGAGAGAGACATGGGCTAAATGTTAGCACTTCCAAGGATGTACTCCATATTAATAAAAGGAGCAAGGGGAAGTTCAAGAAAGGTGGTAGTAAAGGGAAAACGCCCTCAACCTTCAAAGGAAAGGGAAAAGCTACTGAGAATAGTTCACCCAAACCTAAGAAAGGTGCCTCAACTGTGGACAAGTGCCATTATTGTAATGACATAGGGCATTGGAAGGGAAATTGCACTAAATATCTAGGAGATATCAAAACTGGAAAGATGTTTCAGTTGGTAATTTATCCCCATCGTTTATGTTATGATTTCAACTTTGGTATATAGATACGAGTTGTGATTCTTACCCTATTTAATTGTAATTAGGGCATCCTAGCAAGAATAAAGGCAAGGACAAGCAAGACTAAGAAGGCTCTTCAAGGGAAGCTAAGGTAGCTACCCATGATTGAAGACCTATGGAAGTTTGATCTCATTTTGAATTATCAAAATTTTGGGATGTATTTTGAGATATTGTTTTTAGAACTTTTATAATTTCCTTGTTTGACATGGAAATTTGTTTAATTCCTTTTATTGACATTGGTTGTAATTGGATTTAGTGACTTGGTTCTCAACCCAAGTCATTCGGTTTGTTGAAACTTTTAGTTCTAAAAACTTGTCATCATACTATACTTGCACAAATAACATAAATTATATCGACTCAAATTGATCATGTACACTAGTAGAAAAAAGCCCTATTGCGTCAGCTCTAAATGGGTATTTGCGTCGGTTATGTGATGACGTATTTCGAGGGGCCGTATATGATGTTGCGTCAGTTGTGAAAGCGACGCAATTAGGGGTACATTTGCGTCAGCTGGAATGAAGAAACCGACGCAAAAAAGCTTTATTTGCGTCATTTCTTAAATAGAAACTGATGCAATAGATTTATAGAACTGATGCAAAAAGTGGTTTATTTGCATAATTTCTTCCTTGAACTGATGCAATTGCATTAATTTTTTTTGCTTCGGCTCATTAAAACTGATGCAATTAACATTTTGCTTTCGCGCCAATTCATTTACTAATATGCGTCATTTTGCTCAGAACCGCCTCTTTTTCTTATATTTTTTTGCGTCGTTTATTAAAATTGATGCAATTAAAAAAAAATTGCGCAATTTTATTTACTTTACGTCTTTTCTATCTAGAACCGATGCATTTTATTAATGACTTTTTTTATATATGAAATTTGCTTCCAAAATTTAGGTAGTGTCTCCCTATAAAACTGATTAATCTGAACACCAAAATTTAAAACCTGCAACAAGAAGTCTAACCAGCCAGTAATGTATTACTTGTAAAAACATTATATCTCATTCAACCCAACAATGTTACAAATACAATCCAACGTCTCAATAATTCCACAAATGTCTTACTTACTAACTTAATATATACTAAATGTTCTCTAAACATTTAGTATGCTAACCTTCTCTAGCCAAATTCATATCGTTGATTGAAATGGTTGAATCTGCAATTTTCTGCATTTTCAAAATCAGCATATAGTAAGAAAATTAATTGAAAAAATAAAACAAATAAGGAATAATTGGTAGGCATAATATCAGCTTCGTCCCGTCTTCTCAAAATAGAACCCTACCTTCTTTACTCTCATTTTTTATGTCTTATGTTTCGTTACTGCCAAAATCTTTGATGTACTATATTTTTTAAAACTTCATTTATTCTTTTTTATTCTTCATGTCACCCACTCTCTTAAAACATCTAAATCTCATGCCACTAATATAAAAGCGTGGAATTTAAGATTTCATGTAAAAATTAATAGCAAAAAAAATGTTAGAAAGTTTGCGAACATAAAACCGAAATTCAAAGGAATTGACGGGGGCCTGCAGTCATCTTTCCGGGTAGCCGACAAAGCTTTTCACCTTATTTGATGCGCAACGCCGCAATGATTACTTTCAAAGAGAGGTCATAGACCAGATTACCAGAATCTAATACCATGCCTCGAGTGACATCAACAACTAATAGAGAAGTCTTAGGTCTAAACATCTTAAACTAATTTTCTCAATTATTTGTACCTATTTGAACAACATGAACATCTCTTTCATTTGAACAAACACAAAAGCATAAAAAAAAAACAAAAAGGCCAAAATAAAAGACAAATAAGGCTAGCCAGTGAGTGACGAACCATTTCCTAGTGGTAGAGTAGAAAAACAAATTTGAGGATGGAAATGCCTATATACCATAGAAATAAGTGCTCCAATATGCTGCAACATGTTGGAAAAAAACAAAACAATAAGAAGCACACTCACAAATTGAGTGACCTAAAAAAGAGCTAACTATTTGGGAAACCAGAACACTTAAAATTGATACGAACATAATGCATTAGAAGCCATGCACCAAACAAATGGTGTTGATGCACCGGATTCTACACAGACAATGACAATCGAACACTTTGATGCACTAGATTCTACACACTCATTCACCAAGGAGATTCTTGTCACGAGATCAACATCGTGATCTGGAAACAAACTCACAAGATGCGTCTCATCATATGATTCATTGATGTCCCAAAACCTAGTAGAAATAGCAATAATTTAAAAAGAAAGGTCGGGGAACTAGAGCCTTAAATCAGACGTAACTCTTCTCAATTCTTCTGACTCAAAAGGTAAATGTGTCGTAGATAGAAAATAGTCTACATCAACTCTAAAGATAGATACGAGCAATTTGTAAGAAATGTGTACCTACAATATACTGAGTTTACCCTTTCAGAAATTCCTTTCCTTATTCTGCATAACATACAGTCAAACCAAAGCAACGAGCACAATGTTAAATTAAACAGAATTAAACAGAATGTTATTGAACTCACTTCGTAGGTCCGGCACCTGCTGCTGCGGGGTGTACAAGTTCAGCGTCAGGTCCCTGGTAATGGAGAGGGCAATGAGTATAATATACTCAAGCAAGAACAATCATCTTATATGAGATGTGATACAAACCCATCAACCACAAAAACTGAAGTACATAAATCTGCTAATAGACTTTAAATGAGACGCTCTCACAAAAATTGAAGTACATAAATCTTTTGCTGTGAATTCTTGGATTCAATAATGATTATTCATTTATTTATCAGTATTTCAAAACAACAAAAACTCATTCAAATACAGCAGAGTACATTATAAAGATAAAATAATTCTCTTATGTAAAATCGTATCAGCAAAAACAAAACAGCAAACTTCACAAATCCATTCAAACACAACCATTCCATTATAGATGTTACTATGCCCTAAACACTCCGTTGATATGCCTTAAATTCAAACTACAAGGCGATTCAAGATGATAAAACGATTCATAAATACGATAAAGACGAACAAGTATCAAAGGATTGATAAACACACAAATTAATTTACATTCAAATAATTAACCCAATAAACAACAATAAACATACTTGATAATCATTCGGGCTTGAAGGAGAGCAGCACGGTGTTGGTAGCCTGGTGAGACGACTTGAGTGACGGCAGAGGAGGGCACCACGGTGGTAGTTGTGCGACGGGGGAAGAAGGGAGCACGACCTTTTGTATGAACCGAGAAGGCTCGGATGGTGGTGCGACATGAGGTGTATGTAGGGCACGGTGATGGTGGTGGTCGAGCAATCTTATGGTTTGGTGAGTAATCTAATTAGCAATTGGTATACTTCTAATTTTGGAATTGGGATAAGCAATTGGGATATGAGAGGATATAAGCAATCTAATTAGCAATTGGGATATGAAAGGATATAAGCAATCTTAGGGTTTGGTGTTTGATATCTAATTAACAATTGGTATAAGCAAGCAACTGCTATGTAAATTAATAAGCAAGTTTGGAAAATGGGGGTATTGTTGGTTTTTTTTAATTATTAAATATCATTTGCGTCACTTTTAAGGTTTAATTGATGCAAATACATAATATCAAATAAGTCGATTGTAATTATAACTGACGTATTTGATCAATTACGTCAGTTTCGCGCATAACCGACTCAACAATTAACCTTATATACGTCGGTTTTTTTAGAGAAGCGACGCAAAAAACTTAACGAAAACGCGAAAAATGCAATTCCGCCAAAAGTGAGTACCTTTTGCGTCGTGTTATATAGAACTGATGTAATTCAATAGACGCAATATGGGTTTTTTCTACTAGTGGTAAATATTATGATGATGGGATCATTATAATAAAAGGCTAAGAATTCGATTCTCACTTTGAAAGATCAATTGCTAAGTCAAAATTGAGTTATTAAACTCAAAGTAGGGAGTCTACCAAACCAGTTGGCATTACCACTTATAAAGAAAGTAAATGACATGAATATTTAGCTCTTATAGAACTAGTCTATGTTGAAGCTAAGATTCGATGTCTTTACAAAGAAGTCTTTAGTAGATCACTTAAGGTCATGTTGTGTAACTTCTACCTCCCTTACGAGTATGAGTACAAAATGGTTGTGGCTCATAAGGCTATCTTTAAAGAAAATAGTTGTATCTTTCTAAAGATAGAGTGGGAGAAAATAAGCCACAACGAAAACCTAGTTAGGAACTAGTGAGGAAACCAAAAGAAAATGTTCTTAGGTTAGACTCAAGACTAGTGAGGAGACCAAAAGAAAGCGTTCTTAGGTGAATCCTTAGACTAGTGACGAGACCAAAAGAAATTGTTCTTGATATAATAAGATTATGATCTATGAAGTGGAAGTATCTAGAAATTTTGAATTTCGATTTTCTAAAAGAGACTTATGAAACTATATGGAATCTATGCAAAGAAAATGTTTTATTTGGAGTTGTCCAATTGTAGTTGCATGGATAGACATGTAGATGTCTACAAAAGCCAAGTTAATGCGTAACTATGCTTAGATCCGAATCATCAGTGAAATACCTCATTGTAGGTGTGTACTAGATACACAACGAGAACCACATGTCCAAATAGGGATTTGGAAAAGGATGTGAACATGACACAAGCCTAAGGTATCTACCTAGAGGTTATGATGATCTTTTCTATTATAAGATATAAGAAGAGCTTCACTCGAATTGTTGAAAAGTCTTGTATAGACATGAAATTCAGTGGGAGTTAAAGTCATGTATAGACATGAAGTTAAGTGGGAGTTTAAGTCATCATGTAAAGACATGAAGTTCAGTGGGAGAAATTGTTTTCCACGTGAATGACGTTGCACTCATTAAGAGTGACATATTCATATTACCTTTTTGAAAGGAGTGGTTGGATTTTAATGTTGGATGAAAGAGGGCAACATGTATACTAAAATCAAAGTCTATTGTGGAATAGAAGATTTTAGCTTGGCATTTAAAAGGTATCTTATATCGATAAGATCCTTAATCTCTTCAACAAGTTAAATAGGTTATTTATGTTGATAAAAGTGGGATCACTATGAAAGGGTCATAGTTATCCACTGAACCTAAGAATTGTTGATCACATGATACCGATCATGTATGCCATTACATGCACATACCTAAATGAATTGTATGCTGGGAGCATGACAAGCCCAAAACAAACAATCCACATGAGTGTCATTGGATAGCCTACTAGAAAATCCATAGCGTTCTCAAGGAGAACTAGGGATTCATTCTTGTGTTTGGTAGAGAAAATTTGGTAATGTGGTAAAGGTTCCACAAACCCAAATTTCCAAACTTATAAGGATTTGTAGAAATCCTAGGCGTATCTTTGTTATATAAGAAGCGAATAACTAAAAAGATGATTGAAGAGTCAATCATTATAAATTCTACAAATAGAGACCTAGTACATTATGATGAGGATAAGGTGGTTTAAAAGGAACTAATGGTAGATCCTTACACCTAAATACCTATCAGTTATCATGATAACAAGTGGGAGCATTTTTCAAGTTAAAGAGCCCAACACTAGATAGAGATCTAGATATGTACGTAGATGAATTCATGTGATTAGGAATAACATCGGATGGAAGGAAACAACAATTCACAAGGTTGGAATAAATGAATATATGGAATATTCACTACCCAAGCCTTTATTGCATTTAATAAGATCGTCATGAAATGTCATGGTCGAAATAAAATTTAGATTATATGATATGAAGCAATAACATTGTGTTGATTGTTCATATATGATAATCACATTTATTGTTTGAGTTTCTAAAAACTCGTCTTGTGCTTTGTTATATCCAAATGGGTTGTAGAGACAATTTTGAACCCCATTAAAGTGGACTGTATTAACATTGTATTGGCCCATAGTCACTTATATGAGGTGACATCTCGAAGTGACAAGATTATGGTGCGATTGATGGCAAGTTCAAGTAACATAGGGTCATAGGGATGACCAATCAATCACATAGGCAGACTGTAAGGGACACTCTGTCGGGCAGTGACCGCTTATAGAATTCTGGCAATTCTTGTAGCCTGGTCGTGGCAAGAGCTACTAGTATTCTTTTGAGTCAATTCTTTGACTAAAGACTGTTCACCTAAGGTGGCACAGTTTCAGAGTGACTTTGATTTATGCTCTACGACCTTCGTAATTGGGGTCAAATGGGCATATTTTGGGTCATGATGAGCTGTGGCTATGCAAAGGGAATAGTGCGATAGGAATTGTCCACCCCTTGTCAGGGTTGTTTTAAATCTCAAGGCCACTCGAGGAGGAGTAAGCTGAAAATGCGTGGCCACGCTCGGAAGGTATCTATGGTAGATAATTCCGGTCAGACAGTTACTCTCCAGATCGAGGAAACCACTCTTGATATTATCAAATGCAAGTACGACCTGCAAGACACCCGTACTTGCATTGAGTGGGAGATATGTAATAGGACAAGAGAATTGGTGACGCACACTTGTCTCGGACAAGTGGGAGATTGTTGGAGTAAGTGTCCTCAACAATAGTGCGATCACATAATTAAATCTCGATAATAAGAATACAAAAGGGATGATGAATATTATAGTCAACATAAATCGGTAACGATTGGCTCAATTGAGTTTGACGTTACTGTCGTATGACGGTGGTGATCAGTTGATCCCTTGAGGTCACACCTAAAGGACAATCCCCAAATCATGTACATTAATTAATTGTATAGTGATACAGATTAATTAATCCCTTAATTTGAACAGTTTTAAAGTGAGAATTATATCTTATTGTAATATGATTAAATAAGATTCATTTTGCTAATTTAATTGTTATATTACTAAGAATGCATCATGTTTATGAAACATTTGAGATAAGTGAAATTGGTCGATTATAATTACAAACTGTTGTAGATTATATTAACCAAATATGAGATGACCCATTTTATTTACATGTAGTTATTAAATGTGACTTAAAATGTTAAGTCTAATGATTTGTTATGAAATTGCATTTAAATTGGTTAAATACACATTTGTAAGCTAAATTACATGTTACATGTTACATGTCACATGTCACACTTGTGCAAATGACAAAATGCAAAAATAAAATGGACACCCATTTTATATGGGTACACCGGTTTTGGGGTTTTAGTGGGTAGGATTTTAGTTTGTAATTTTGTTCTAATTGAGAATTAGATCAAATCATTACTACATATACCTATACACTCAATATTTCTTGTTAAGAACAAAAGAAAGTGACCACACACCCCACCATGGGGCATGTGGCCGGTCATGTGAAGAGTGAAGAGGACAATTTCCTCTTATTTATTCAACACTCCATCTCATTTTATTCATACATGCAAAAAATTACTTATCTCTCTACATTTTCTCACTAAAACTTAAGAAGTTCTACAACTTAGTTCATATTTCAAATAACATTACTAGTGTAGTAATAAGTGGTTATTAGATTTATTTTAAGGGCTTCTACTATTATATACTAGTGTAGTAATTTAGTAGAGATTAAGGGGTTGTCTTGGGTGCTACTAATTGGAGAGTTTCAACTTGGAAACTTGGAAGATCATCCTCATATTACTAGCTCAAGAACAATATTTGAAAGGAGTTTAAATATTGTGCCCATATTTTCATAATCAATGTAAGAAATGGTTCTTTCCTTTATATTTTGTTATGTATGCATAATGTAACAACCCGAAAAGTACCCGATTTTTCTAGTAAAAATATTTACTAACACTTTTCAGTAGAACTTAAGTTTTTAAAATAGGAATTTTTGTTCCGAGTCTTATTTTGAAATTCCGCGTCCGTATTTGGAATTTTTGAGTGATTTCATGAAAAGACCGTTTTTAGTCGTCTTTGGCTTTTCTTGACTTTTAAGTCGTCTTGACTTTTCTTGACTTTTTAAAAGTTGACTTTTCTTGACTTTTAAGTCGTCCTAAACTTTTCTTGACTTTTAAGTCATCTTCGACTTTTTTCGACTTTTCAGTCAACTTTGACTTCCGTTGACTTTTTCCCGACTCGCCTCATAAGTTTGAGGACCGAAATTTTATTTAAAAAAATAATATTTTTGATTTATTTTTTATTTAGATTTATTAAGATTTATCATAATTTAATATAATTATTTTGAATTTATTCGGAATTTAAAGAATAACGTTTACGGTTTTAACCGAACGTCATTTAACTATTCCCGATTCATCGTAAATCCCGTAACAAAATCGAAACTCGACTTTGGCATGAGTCACACGCCCATGTCATCGTTTTCCACTCACTTGAGATATTTTAATTGTTTCGATTAAACTAATACAAATATCTAAGATATTTGTAGCTTTAGCGATCCGTCCGTTTAAATTACGCAAATCGCTCAAAATCAGACCCGATTCCTACCCATTTCACACGCCCCATGTCACCTATTTTTCACTCATGTTAGATCTTTTAATTAATATGATTAAACTAATAATCATATCTAAGATATTTGTAACTTTATCGGTCTGTCAACTTAAATTCCGCAATCGCTTAAAAACAGACCCGATTTGTGTTCATTTCTCACGTCTCCTTTGTCCTCTCTTTGACCTTGATATTTTCTTTCTTTTCATTTTAATAACATAATATCTTGATATTTAGTATAATTAACTTTATCGTTAATTATATTTAATCGATTACCGTAAAATAATTATTAATCGCGAGTCAATTCCGTAACAATAATTTCAAAACCCGACATCCATCTTGGCCTATATTTACACGGCTCACACAACACTCCACTCACTAACAACTTTTCATTTTTCAACAAATCAAATCTATATCAAAATATCGCTTTCTTTAATCGTTCTTCATTTGTTCTTCGTGTTCTTCAATTGTTCATCATCGTTCTTGAGCAAAACCTTCATAAAATCTTCATTTCTTAATTAAATCCGTCCTAACTTATATTTCTAGACTCTCCTCTTCGCTCCCCATCTTCACGTACGGTTTTATTTCAAATCCGACAAAATCGTTTTCAACATTTAATTATGGAAAATCAAGTTTAAGTTCTAATAATGTTTTTCTTGTCATTTCTTATAGGGGAAGATGTTGAAGACGAGTTTGGTGACTCGTATATTTTGGGTGAAGATTAGTAGAAGGGTTCTTATTATATATACTTCTTATTATTTTGGTGCTAATTGTTTTGCTAGCTAAGGTAACAATTCCGTTTTACTCGACGAATTAATGTCACATAGCTTTTAGTTTTGGTTCATGTTATGGTATTTATGATTTTAGTTAGTAACATAGCCTTTAGTTTTGTTTCTTTTGATTTTGGTTCATCTTTGTTTTTGGTTCATGTTTTTATGATTGGTGGATTTTTAGTAGTAATATGATAAGGAGTGGTTTTTATCATGTTGTATGAATTTTGATGATTTTTATTAAGTTATGATTTTTATGTTGTTTAGGAAATTTTAATATGTTTAGGGTTCTTGATGAATTTTGATGATTATTCATAATAATGATTTTTGTATGATGATGGTTAGATTGGTTGTTAAAATAGTTGTTTGATGATTAAAACATGTTGGAAATAATTTGGTAGATGTTGTTGTTGGGAACCGTGTAGGGGGGCACTAAACCGGACCAAACCAGACCGGTCCAGGCCGGTTCAGACCCGGTCTGGGTTGGTCCATGGTGGGTCCGGGTTTTGGTCTTTGGGTTGTGTCGATGTTTGTTTGTTTAATTGTTGTTTTGACGGGTTTTAATTATGTTAAAGCATGCGGGAAATAATTAGAAACGGTTTTTATTAAAATTGTCAAAACAGCCAAAACAGGCCCAAATCTGTCCGTGGGCCCATCCAGGCCCATGTGGGTCCGGCCCAAACTCAGCCCGTGGGTCCCACTTTGGGCCT
>JAIUZE010016534.1:0-17736 GCA_022085475.1 Heliosperma pusillum | reverse complement strand
AATCACGAAACTTTGAGTAACAAATCCCAATTATTCGAATCCCATTAGAATCTACTAAGGTCCATCGGCACGGTAGACTCCACAACTAACAATCCACATGAAAGAGACTTACAATGAAATCCTTTAATCCAATTTACTTCAAACTCATTATCCTAAATTTACAATGAACTTTCTCATCCTCGAAAGTCAAAACACAATCAAAGCAACAAACATAATTACCTAAGATTCAACTAGCCTCATCCAAAGTCTCACGACAAGGGAAAATCCACAATACCTCGCTTATAAGAATTCTTTAATACGCCCTAACATCCTTAATTTGATCATTACTACGCTCGAAGCCTCAAATATAAATAGTCACATTAGCAAACTACGGAGGTTACTAATCCTCAAGATGAATGAGTTCACCATTCTAACTCTATATTCCATAACAACCGAGCACTCACTATGCAAAGCTTGCAATGAACATTTCTCAATCTCAAACTATGATTCCTTAAGAATAAAAGAGAATTACTAATTACAAACCACAAATGGCCAATCACTTGGCAATCAGACAACCATTCAAATCATTTAGATCATCTAAAACTCAAAATGAATCGAATTTCATTTATGACAAAACTCCTCAAACTTTGGGTTACAACTCAATTACCCTAAAGCAAAGTCTCTTTTAGAATCCACCAATTAGAGACATCTAATTCCCAAATGACAAACCAAGCAACCGATATAATACTCAACAACAACGATTATCATCTCGCTCAACTTGATTCCCAAAATAGCACTACACTAGCAAGCTCAATAAATGAAGCCACCAAGAGAGTACAATACCACCAACAGATTCATCCTAGAGCTTAAGTCCTATTTCACATGATGAAATACAACATGAAATTTGCTCAATCCAATGACACATATTCTAGCTAAAGAATCCCAAACTACAACACACTTATTCTCTGAGCCATATAAACGGAATATCCAATCCACTAGAGAAAAGATTAAGCAGCAACGAGATAGAAAATGATAAGGAATCTCAAAGAGAACACGGGAATAAATAAGGCACGAGATTACAAGAGAGTAGCGCTAAAGATAACGAGGTCAAGGAAGAGACAAAGCAGATAGTAGAGTTATGAAGATATCTGAGTAAGAAAGAAAGTACGAGCTTGTAATTTCTTAAAGATCAATCTTGACAAAAACATTCAAGGATGGAAATGAAAAGGAATGATGGCACGAGTAAGGGTTTAAGATTTAATCCACAAAGTTTCTCCTTTCAGACTTAGGGTGATAGTAAAGCAACTCATCCCAAACAAAGGTCTCTTACAAGGGACCATCGTACCACAATCATCAAAGTAAGGTACACCTAGATTAAACAAATCGATTACAACCCAATTCATCCATCCTTTCATATCACAAGGAATCCCAAATGCGAAATTGCAACTCAAGTATAATAACATTCCTTTAGCTCAAATATTCAACACAACCTCAAAGGTTTCTTTAACCGAAGGACTAACAAATACTCCCTTATACTCGGTCATTTTCAACTCATATAGCCCACGAGTTCATTATTATCAAAGTACAACCTCAAGTCAAACATCATCATTAACGTCCCAAGGTATTTCCATCATAACTCACATCATAATCCTCAAGTAATATGGTTCAACTTACAACGAAACCTTACTACTCCAAAAGAGTCTCCGATACCATAAGATAAGATCATATCTTTAAATCCAAGAACTATAGCCAAATGCTTTTCCACCAAGCCTACACTTACAAACACACCATAGGAAACCACAAGACGTCACCTAGTCTCAAAAGCATTTTGCACCTCAAGATATCATTCTAAACTTCTTATTTACACCAACTAGACCTATCATAAGCATGGTCTTCAAAACAATAATAAACTTCTAAGTCCAAAAGACTAACTTACTAATTGAGTTAAGAAGTCATAGCCAACTCATTCGACCTTACACCATCGAATATCATGAACTATTTACACATTAGTCATGACAAGCATCAAGCATTAAAATCATCAAACTTATCTTAATACCTTTTCTTAGAGATACAACCAATCACCACTATAGGGTGAATTTAGATCTACACCATTTTCCTCAAATCACAAATTTATTCTAACAATCACTAATATTCCACAAAATTCAAAGTTTTTCTGACCAAGTATAATATACCACAAACAAATGGGTATGGCATCCACAAAAATGTTACAAGAGGAAGGTAAGGATACCAATGGTAAGATGGAGGACCTATTAAGGACGAGAGAATTCATCGATGAGGAAGAAATACACTTCAATTAGGCTTGTCAATCTTCAAATCTTCGGTAGAGGATACTTCTTCTAGGTAGCACAATGATCTACCTTAAGACGGTAGGTACAAACAAACATAACATCACTCAACACAATCAACAAACAAGTTAGAAGCTAACAAACATCAAGTACACCAAAGACTACCACCTTAGGTCCTTAAGTCTACCCATCTCTCATTGATTATTTCAAGGTCAAGTAATTTAAGTTTAGGGTTCACATGTGTGCGTCGGGAGCGTTTTAGCTCTGATACCAACTGTGACAACCCTTTCACCGTTACCTTTACGCGTCTTTAATCGATTCTAAACCTTCTAGTCTCCACCTACATACAATTAGATAATAAAAGATGAATATCATTCACCTTGAGAAAGACGGATAATTTAAAAAGCGAGAAAGACGGTAATTTTATTACCAATACGGATAGAGGAAGATGAGAGGGGAAGAATAAGACGAACTTACGTGAATTTGAGCAACAAACGAACGAGCTATGACGATTCTAAGAATGGAAAGATTATGGAGGCTAGGTTTTGATGGTTTCTTAGTGAAGAAGAAAAGTTGAGTTGTGAGGAATGAATTAGGTTAGGGTTTGAGGGAGTATATGTAGGGTGAGTAAGTGGAAAAGTCAAGAAAAAGTCAAAGACGGCTTAAAAGTCAAGAAAAAGTCAAAGACGGCTTAAGACGGGATTCACTTGAAATCTCGCGGAAATTCCAAATACGAACTCGGAAATTCTAAATTTGACTCGGAAAATTAAATTTACGATTAAAACTAAATTTCACTGAAAAGTATCCGTAAAATATTTTTACTAGAAAAATAGGGTACATTTGCGGGTGTTACAAAAAAGGTTTTACGAAAAGGGTTTTACTTTGAAATCGGTTTAGAGCTTATTCTGACATAGATCTTACATTAATAATATGAAATAAATAATACAAAATGGGATTTACACCCTCAGACTTACATGTTGATGAAACGATATTGACTAAGTTAACGTTTTAGCGATAGCTCGACTCGAATGTATGCAGAAAGTGCCCTTGTTAAAGGACTAAAAGTTGATTGATTAATTAGCTTGATTAATTGTGTAGTTCGTCAAATTGGGCAGTCAAATGAAAACGTGACGGGAACCCAGAAGAATCTGAGCTTACGTGGTCGATTGATCAAGCACGTAGATGTCGATAGCTTAGAGCAAGGTCTAGAATGCAAAGAGAGAAGAGAAGGGGCGGAACACTCGCTTGCCTTAAAAGTGAGAACGGGCCTCTCCTTTTATACTAGAAAATGTGAAAGAGTCGTAGAACAACTCAAACTTTGGAAAGGAACAGGCTGGGGAAGAGGCGCAGCACCTGCTGCGTCGTTTCCCTAGAGGTTTTCTACCACGGGAGAAAGATTTCCACGCTTCTATTACGGAATTGTGGTTGATCTATAATTCCCTTTTAAAAGATAATACGAGATAATTTTATAAAAAATATAGAACTTGAAATATATAATAAAATAATCCAAATATTTTAGACCGTTCCGACTCGGAGTTTTAAAAACGGTTTATAGAAAATGAATCGGGTTTTCGACCCGGACTCCAAATGAACTCTAATGCATGTCAAAACGACCGTACCGGCACATAGATGACGACCAAGGGGTAAACACAAGTATTTGAGCTATCACTTGACGATAAACTTACGAATCGTCATAAATCGTTTCGCGTACCAAACATGCGGCTCAATCATCACTGGGTGGTTGGCGGAAGGTGTAGAAACGAGGTATCTACAGATTTGCACCCTCAAACTTACATGTTTGACGAAACGAGATTAACTAAGTTAACGTTTTAGCGATAGCTCGACTCGAATGTATGCAGAAAGTGCCCTCGTTAAAGGACTAAAAAATCTAGTGATTAATTAATTGATTGATTGATTGTGTAGTGGTCAAAGTGGTCGGTCAAGCAAACGCGACGGGTACCCAGAGGGATCTGAGCTTACGTGGTCGATTGATCAAGCACGTAGATGTCGAAAAGCTTAGAGCAAGGTCTATAATGCAAAGAGAGAAGTGGAGGGTGTAACACTCGCGTGCCTAAAAACTGAGAACGGAGCTCTCCTTTTATAGTAGAAAATATGAAGAGTTTTGGAATGATTCCAACTTTGGAAAGATATCTCGAAAGTATTCTGAAAACAGAGAAAACACGATGGGGAAGGGGCGCAGAAGGAACTGCGATCATTTGAAGGGGCGCAGCACCTGCTGTGTTATTTCCCCAGAGGTTTACTTCTGCGGAAGGAAGATTTCCACGTTTATATTATGGAATTGTGGTAGATCTATACTTCCCTTCCCTTTTAAAAAGATACGAGATATATTTTATCAAAAGATAGAATTTGAAGATTTAATAAAATATCCAGAATATTCTAGAGCGTTCCGACTCGGAGTTTTAAAACGGTTTCTAGAAAATGAAGCGATTTTCGACCCGTACTCCTAATGAACTCTAATAACTGTAAAAGCGACCGTATCGGTGCGTCGCTGCGTAGATGACGACCAACGTGTAGACATAAGTGTTTGAGCTATTACTTGACGATAAACTTACAAACTGTCATAAATCATTTCGCGTACCAAACATGCGGCCCAATCATCACTGGGTGGCTGGCGGAAGGTGTAGAAACGAGGTATCTACAATATGCAGCGGAAATTAGAGGATTTTTAAAACTTTAAAAACATGTTCGCGATGATCGTCATAAAACAATGTCCAACACGAATAAATTAAGTAACAAAGTCGAATGAGGTCAACCAACAACTACAAGGCAGTCAACGGTCCCAAATATATACAATGATCTCTAAAATATAAGAGTATAAGGTAAATCATCGTGGAACGACGCTCGCTAGCTCACACTAGTCTCACCCCATGTAGCACCGACTCGTACCTGTTCATTCATATAAAACATGAATGCCACAATTAGTGGAGAGTAACTCGGGGTTCTCCCAGCCAAATCTCATCAAAACGCATATAGACAAGTAGATAGGCACATAACATCATACATTCAGTCATGTCATATTAAGTATAAGTAAGCAATTCATAATAACATTATATAAGCATGTGAAACATTCATTGTATCAACGTCATGCAATACCGACTCGGGGAAGACTCCCCTTGGCAACCACATAACACTAAGGGCTTACATATCACCATTAGCGACATGTGCTTGAGAAGGGTAGGGACTCCTCATACAATTCATTCAAGGCATCCAATCAAGCAAGTTTACAATCAAACGAGTGATCAAACATAAGCAAACACACTCTCACGGTAAATACCACACACTATGCAAGACAAGACGACTCAAGACTCAATTCATCCCGGTAGGACTACGATAATAATACAGTCCTAGTCTAAACTTGGCCAGACTCTCGGGACAAGACGTGTACACGATTCGACATGTTGCTAGAAGTGCACACACCCAAGACTCGGTCAATCACAAAAGCCGAGTACCCCAAATTCGGCAGTACGACAAACGGCAAAGGCGGAAAAGGAACTAGTGTACCTAAACTCGGTAGTACGGCTAACGAGAAAGGTTGTCTCAAAATCATAATATTATACTCCGTCAGTACGGCCAACGGAGATGAACAGTTAAGTAAGGTCAAGCGCGTACGCTACATGCAATGACACCACCTCGCAAGGATACAACATTTGACGGGCGGATCAATCAACGTTATGCGTTCACCTCCTAACAACGTCGTCATATCCTTAATAAAAAATGCATAACCATTAAGGTTGTACCCCTTATCGCTTCGACATCAAGTCTAACGAGTATAGAGGTGCAACCGAGAAATGAGAGTTCAAAACATCCAATATACAAGATTTGATCCATTACTCACGGCATAAGTGACTTGAAAGGGAAAACATGCTAAAATCATCACTAAACATGTGATAAAACAATGTGAGATATCATTTAGTCTAAGCATGAATATTTAATGCCATGACGTAAGTTGATAAGATAAACAAACCATGTGAAAGCTAAGGAAGAAAAGGAGAAAGAGAAGTGCAAGGGGTCTTAGCCGGTCAGGGGGGCCGGCGGCCGTGTACCCGGCTGGGCACCCACCAACACCGAACAACACCGAACAACATCAACAACATCACAGGAGGTCCTCAGCTGGTTGGGGGTACCAGCGGCCGGCTACCCGGCTGAGGAACATGGGCCAAATCGAGAACCAAAGGGAAAAGAGGAGGGGCTCCCAGCCGGTCAGGGGGCGGCGACCGGCCACCAGACTGGGGCACGCGCATGTTACAAATTCAACATTTCATACAGGGTGTTCCCAGCCGGTCAGGACGGGGGGAATCGGGTACGCGGCTGGGACACGCATTACTCCAAAATAACCAAAATTTAATCAATTTTGAATCAGGGAACTCCAAGTCGGTTGGGGGGGGGCATCCCACTGGGGAACATAACGCGCGAAACACCCTTCAACAACAACAAACTCAAATAACTTTACCCAATCATCTTTGTCATCATTAATCATTACTAAACCACATTAAATGCCTCATATGAGTATCAAAATATTACATTCCATCATTTAAAGCATCATGAGACAACATTATTTATGACACTAACACAAGTCTAACATAATTAATGAAGTGAATTCCACTATACTAACATAAATTCATACAAGTTAAGCATATGAGATGAAAACAACATATAAATGAGTATTAATCATATAATCAAGCTAGAACACAACAAAGAACTCAACTTTCATGTGAAATACTACTCTAAACATGTAAACATATAAGAAGTGATATTAAGTAACCTGTCTACGTTACATTGATAGCTGTCCACTCTTCTCCTTCTTCAGTCAAGAGAGAATCTTTGTCCGGGTCTTGAATATCTTCTCCTACATACAAAAATAAAAACTTGAGTTGAATTCAAATTCTTAAAAAAAAGATGGTATTTCAAAGATGCACAAACTTGGATCTTTCTTACCTTCAAAGAAGTAGGACAAGAAAAGAGGAAGATAGAAACGAAAATCAAAGAAAAAGAATGAGAAATGAAAAAGTTATGAGAGGTTTAGTGTTTGAGAGTTTGAGACTCAACCATGGTGGGTGTTAGGGTTTTTGGAGAGAGATGAGGGAGATAAAGTTGTTGTATGCTGAAAAATGAGGAGAGTTAAGTAGGTTTGGGTTTGTTTTGATGAGATAAAGAGTGTAGATGGCCCAAGTTCTCATTTGGGACTTTAACCCACTTGGATTTCCGAGTAGAACCGGATTATGGGCTCGGAATTGACGGAATAGAAACGGATTTAACACAACAATTAAAATATTAATCTAAGACTAAAACTGAAACCAATTAATTAATAAAATATTATTAAATTTAATTACTAAAACTGCGGGTGTTACAGCCCTGACGTAACATTTATTAATATAATATTAATCATTGCATAACGCGGACAATATAAATAGCATAAGTACATAATACATACAGACGATGTAATGTTTTTTATTACGGAACTATTGAGTTTGTAGTGTTGATAGAAACTTATACTGCCTCATATCCAATTTAATGTACCTGTGGACCCGAATACAAGTCTTAAGAAAAATGTCTCATAAATGATAAAATTTAATTAATCTGCTTAATATATTCCCTAACCTTTATGCCTACCCTATCCGATAGCGAAACCCCCTCGCGAGGCGTGTGAATGTAGTACCTTCCTTTTAGATGTGACATCACATACCACAAGTCCCTGCAAAAAGGAAAAAAAATTAAGTCACAGTCATAGAATCATAGAGTCATATATAACAGAGTAATATCAAAAACTATATATAAGTACTTGAATAATTGATTTTTATCTTCCCGGATGTATTTGTGGCCGTTGAGGCCGTCAATTAGATCGGCACAATCAGACATAAAAACGAAGGATTTAATCCCTTTCTACAAAGCTAACCAGGCCGCAGATTGTACGACTCCAACCTCCGTCTCCAATGGAGAACCAGGTCTCGTTCGAACCCCATAAATTTGAACATCAACATCACTTTCACAATAACAACTCTTTCATCTCCGCCATTATACTATGACTGAAGGTTAGGATAATTGTCACAGTAAAAGATAACCGACCCACTCGACGGTCGAGAAAACGGCACCACCTGTATGGATTGCCGAAAAGCGATAGTGGGAGTATGTTAGACCTATTTTATAGTTTTGATAATGACATGTGTTTACTTGATAATGTGCTTTACTTGATATATCATATGCATGTAATTGTGTGTTTTAGTCTTATCATAGCTAACAACAATTACAAGAAAGAAGATCAAAGTTATAGGAGTTTAAGGAATAATTTTGATAGGTTCTGTGAGACAAAGTTATAGGAGCTTGAGGTATATCTTCAGAAGTTCCTATGCAAAGTTATAGCTACCTTGGTTATAACTTTAAAGAAACAATTCAAGCAAGATCTACCTCAAATAACACAAGACCCAAGACGCCCTTCATAATTACCTATCTCTATCACCATCAACACACATCACCAACTCCACTTTTCTCCTTCTACACGAAAACAACAAAAAAAAAGAAAATCAACACCATCAACAATGGCTTCCACATGGTCCAGAAATACCAACACCCCAAACTCCAAAATTCCAACACCTTGTATGCCCACTAATCTTTATCCTAACCCAAACCAAAAATCACTCAATTTGACCCAAACCGAGTCGGGATCGGTTCTTGAAGTTACAAAAAGGCGTAGATTAAATAAGGGGAAGAATAGGGTACAAGATGATGATAATCAGAACAAAAACAACACGGAAATCGAGGCAACTACACGTCCTCTATTCCGCGAGTTTTCACCTGAAGAAACGGCATCCGGACTTGACAAGCTTTGATTAACAAAGGAGGAACGAAAATTGGTTAACCGGGTTGCTAAATATGGTATTCATGGTGGTCGTAGTTTCCCGAAAGTATGGTGTGAAAAATATCAAGCTTTGACGTTCTTCAACGATTTCTTAAATTTTCAAGAGTGGGAGCAAGTGTCTCGGTATTCGGATCCTATATATCCAATCGAAGTAATTCAATTTTACGCTTCTGTCTCTTTGAAATCTGGAGTTTTGCATGCCGTGGTAAATGGCCGAGAAGTTTCGGTCTCCATTGACGATTTTTGTACTCTATTTTTGGTTACTGATGATGGAATCAAAATTGACCCGAGTACGTCATGGGTTGAACTGTCGGACCCGGCTAAGTTGGAGGTTAAGAGGTATTTTGATGATCGGGCTACATTGTCTAGTTGTGTGTTGGCGGGAAATTTGTCCCCAAAATTAAAGTTTCTGTTGAATTTTCTGTGGAACACAGTGGTTCCGCGTCGGGGTTGACGGGATAAAATTGCTTGTTATGAGATGATGGTGGTTAAGAATTGGTTGGAAGGTAACCGTGTCAACCTTGCCTTCCTTGTTTTTTCTCAAATTACTCAAACTAGTTTTTCGGTAACCGAAGATAAAGTCTATACGACCCTAGACTTACCCTATGGCATGTGGGTGTCTCGGGTTCTTGAGGCTAAGGGGGTTGTTGATCCGACTAGTTAAGGCGTTAACTTAAAGGATGATACGTACTTGAAATTCATGAAAATGGAGGCATTGGGTCCTGAATTGGCTTTTCAATCAAAGGGTGGTTCGGTTGATGTTAAACCGAATGTTGTTGAATTCTTGGGTATTGAATCAAAATTGGACGTGTTTATGGGAAAGGTTATCGAGAGCCTTGATGCGCAAGACAAGAAGATTGATGCGGTTGTTGACAAGGTGGTCAAACCCGTGGCTATGGGGAGCTCTAGCTCAACCCGTGACCGTGGAGGGTCAGGTGTGAGTAATGAGTTGAGAGGTTGGATGACGGGAGTTGATGGTTGCCTTGCTAAGATTGAAAGGAATTTTGTCGATCTTCGACAAGAGATGTTTAGGCAACGAGATAGGATGCAATTCTTGGTTAGCAAAGGAGGTGCTTTGGTGAAGGGTGGTGCGGATATGCGCGACGAAATGCATACCATTTATGATGAGACAGAGGCTCTATCTATGAAGGTTCGGAACTTTGATTCATGTCTCGCCGCCCAAGCTAATCACGTGAAGGAGTGCTTTGATCGCCTTTCTACTCTAGAGTACCGTACCCGACCCGATTACATTGACCCCAACATCATTCGCCAACCCGATTTGCCTTGATTTTCTAGTCTTACCTTGTTTGTCTTAAACTACATAATCCATTCGGCCCTTTTTGGCTTAAAACAATTATCCTATTCGGCCCATTGGCATTAACAATTTTAATTGTGGTTTGTAGTTTAATTGACATTTTGTATTTGATTTTGCTTCCTATTAATCGTTTAGTATTGCGTATTTTGCATATCTATTTCTTGCCTTGGAGTATGTTATTCTAGTCATTTTATATTCTTGTTCTTGTCTTTTCAATGATGCCAAGAGGGGGAAGAAATGATATGATTTGAGTCTTTGCTTAAGTTTGCTCCTTGTCAAGACTCGTTATCTCTTAAAGTCTTTCAAGTTATACCTTTGGCTAAGTAGTTATGTTCTTGCGATCAAAGTTGCTATAACTTTAGTAGTATTTTGTTGAGGGGGAACCATACTTAGTCACATTCATTAGAGAAATCATAAGAGACTTGTCATCATCAAAAAGGGGGAATTTGTTGGACCTATTTTATAGTTTTGATAATGACATGTGTTTACTTGATAATGTGTTTTACTTGATATATCATATGCATGTAATTGTGTGTTTTAGTCTTATCATAGTTAACAACAATTACAAGAAAGAAGATCAAAGTTATAGGAGCTTAAGGCATAACTTTGATAAGTTCTGTGACACAAAGTTATAGGAGCTTGAGGTATAACTTCAGAAGTTCCTACGCAAATGTATAGCTATCTTGGTTATAACTTTAAAGAAACAATTCAAGCAAGATCTACCTCAAATAACACAAGACTCAAGATGGAGGGTCTTTCTGATCAAGATGAAGAGATGATCCGTATACTGAAGATCTTTGTGAAGATTAGATAGTATATGTCGTCATTCGGTAACTATTCCATTAGAGTGATTTTGAGTTTGTAAAGTTATGACTCACTTATAACTTTACATACTAAAGTTCAAAGTTATAGCTTTAACCTATAACTTTGGATGATAAAGTTGATGCATGATTTTGGAAATAAATATTTTAAATGTTTTCAAAAAGAGAAGGAGTATTTTTATATTTATCAAAAGTTTTAATATAGGATGTATTTATGAGATTTTATTGGTTAGTAATACAACTTATTAGTTGTCATGCTACCTAGGGTTTATAATATATTCTATCTCAATTTATTGTTAACCTAATAAGCCCACCTAGGGTTTGTGCCACCTAGGGTTTCGTGAGATCCAAGGATTGTGCCTCCTAGGGTTGCGTGCTCCTAGGGTTTCGAGGAGATAGGGATTTCGGCCACCATAGGCTTGATTCCTTGTTTACCTTAACCTCGGATTCTAATACATCTTTACAACAATATTTTGAGATATTAAAGATAAATATAATTCTAAAAGATAAAGCAAATAATATTTTGAGAAATTAAAGATAAAAAATTTTCTTAAAGATAAAGCTAGGGTTTTAGATTTTATATCTCATATGCTTCTATTATAAATACTCCTTCCATCTCAATCATTCAATAACGACTTTTACACAATTGAGAGAATTTTCCAAATCGTTTTTAAAGCAAACCTTGAGTAAAATATTTATTATTTTTAGTGTTTGGTTTTCGAAAATAGTCGTGCATCTTCTGTGTCAATCGCTCACGTGAAATACGTTATTGGATAATAATACATCACATAATCTTACTTATTCTTTAACGAGAATTTATGTGAGTTATATTGTACTTTCTTATTAACGTAAGATAGTATAGAGTATTTAGCGATACTCACCTTGAGTTATAATCATAGTTGATTATCGAGTGGGTTGATAATTTTTGTAATCCGGAGAAAGGTACTAAAGATTATTAATAGAGAATAGTGGACGCAGGTTTCAACTTGTGAAACTGAACCACTTCAAAAAAAATCACGTGTGCCTCTCTTTACTTTTTGTTATTTCGTTACTTCTGCTTACTTTGATTAATTAATTAGTTGATTTTAATCTATAAGATCAAATAATTAATTACATATCATATAAATCGAAAAAGTGGGGCTAGTTTTTAATACTCAATTCACCCCCCCTCTTTCGTATTCGATCAATAGACTCTACAATTGGTATCAGAGCCTCGTGCTCTTGATTGTCTTACAGCAAGGAGTCTGATCCGTTTTTATCTTTTTATTTATTTATTTTCCGCTGCATTTAATTTTATTTTAATGGATTCCAAACACCTGAAGTGTCCCATATTCAATGGGAAGAACTAAAGTTTATGGGAAAATATGATGACCCATTACATAAAGGGTAACGACTGGGAGTGTTGGCTAATCATTAAGAATGACCCTAATAAGATCATGCTTGGATCTGTTACTGGCACTTCCACCGAAAAGAAAGAAGATGACTATGTTGAGGCAGATTATAAGAAAGCTGAGAAAAATTCAAAAGCTATCAGCCTGTTGCAAAACGACATGATTTCTACTGAGTTTGACCGTTTCTCATCTAGTTCTACTGCCAAGGAAATATGGGATGGTCTAGAGTTAGCCTATGAGGGGACAACTGTTGTCAAAAAGCAACGTATTACATTGTTAATGCGAAAATACGAATTGTTCTCCATGGAGCAAAATGAATCGCTTGATAGCATGTCCACTCGCTTCTCTAGTATCATTAATGAATTGAAAAATCTTGGAAAAACTTTTGACTCCGAGGAAATTGCTAGAAAGATCCTTAGAAGTCTATCTAGACGATGGAGACCTAAGGTGACGGTAATTGAGGAATGTAAAGATCTATCTAACCTATCTTATCAAGAGCTTCTCGGAACCCTAATGGCTCACGAGATTACTTTTGATGAGGATGAGGCAAACGATAGCAATAGTAAGAAAGTGGTGTAAACATATTTTATAGGATCTTGATTAAAGCAATAATTACTGAAAGGTACTTACGTGAGGCAGCCATCAGATCTGATAATAAAGTTACTTGAGAAAGATAAATAATAAACCCTTATTGCTTTGCCTTCTCCTACCTTCCTTATTCTCTAATTCACTTTCTTTCTGTGTGTTTCTGATATGAATGAATTAGGTTAAAGCACAAACATGTGTACTTATATAGAGAGGTGGCAGGAGGGGCTTTATGGAATAAGTAGTCAGTTATGTAAATAGCCTGTAACTATTTACCATAATCTACTTAAACTAGGACTCCTAATAAAAAACCCGAAACAATATATTTAACCATTATTTAATTAAGGCAACTAATATCAGTAATTAGGTCCACACAATAGAGAATTAAATATTAATATAATAATAATTCTTACATTCTCCCACTTGGACCATATTACTGATTAAAACATAATGTCACACTTAATTATAACATAAGGCGTGTAGACGGTTAAATGAATACATAATGGGTTTATCTTAATTACCCTGATCATCCCTGAACAACTGGTTGAGTCATGGCGGAGACACTACTATAAAAGAGAAGTGGTTCTTCCATGTACTACGGACCAATCACTTAGAATAATCAGTCTGTACAAGGAGCAAACATAATCCCCAAATAATGTCCTTGAGGAAAAGGACTAATTCTGTTAATCGTGCAACAATAATGTATACAATAACAATAATACGATACAGAAAATCGTTCGGAAATCATCATCACAATAAAACATAAGTTGATTAATCAAAACATAAGTGTCATAATTACAAAGCACTAGCATGATCCAAACATAAACGAAAACCCTTAATGATTATCCTCCAGACCCATATCAATAGCATGCTTCAAAAATGTCTTTGGAGGTAATCCCTTAGTTAAAGGATCTGCTATATTAGCACTAGTCATAATGTGCTCAATTGACACAGTGTTTTTCCGAACTTCCTCCTTAACTGACAAGTATTTCACTTCCATGTGCTTTATTACTTTAAAATACTTGTCATTCTTCGAAAATAAGACAGCTGCGGTATTATCATAATAAATTCTCAACGGCCTTGCAACAGAATGCATAATGCTAAGCCCTGAGAGAAAATTCCGCAACCATAAAGCTTGAATAGTAGCCTCAAAGCACGCTACAAATTCAACTTTCATAGTGGATGAGACAATAATTGTTTGTTTAGCACTTTTTCAGGAGATTGCTCCCCCAGCTAAAACAAACACATAACCAAAAGTGCTTTTCCTTGAGTCCACGCATCCTCCAAAATCTGAGTCATCATATCCAATAACCCATTTCGGGATTGGACTGATATCGACCCAACATACCTACTGCAAAACTTATGTCAGGTCTTGTACAGACCTGCGCATACATTAAGCTTCCAACCAGAGATGCATAAGGAAAGTTTTTCATGGTATTTCGTTCTAGCTCAATTTTAGAATACATACTTAAGTTGAACTTATCCCCTTTCTGAATAGGAACATCATTGCGATTACACTTTACCATGTTGAATCTTTCTAAAACTTTACTGATATAGGCTTTCTGAGACAACCCTAATGTCCTTTGTGATCTGTCTCGAGATATTTCCACCCCGATCACATAGGACGCCTCTCCCATATCTTTCATCTCAAAGTTGTTTGATAGGAAATCTTTAGTTCGACGTAATAGTCCCAAATCACTGCTTGCTATAAGTATGTCATCGACATATAGGACCAAAAATGCAAACTTACTCCCACTGATCTTCAGGTATATACACTGATCAACAGTGTTTTCTTGAAACCCAAAGGAGGTAATGGTATTATGTAACTTAATATACCATTGTCGAGAAGCTTGCTTAAGTCCATAAATGGACTTCTTTAATATACAGACCTTGTCCTCTTTGCCATCAATAATGAAGCCTTCAGGCTGAGCCATGTAGACTTCTTCTTCCAACCTCCCATTCAAGAATGCCGTTTTCACATCCATTTGATGTAGCTCTAAATCAAAATGAGCTACAAAAGCTAAAATGATCCGTAATGAATCCTTCTTAGAAACTGGAGAGAAGGTTTCATTATAATCAATGCCTTCTTTCTGATTAAAGCCTTTAGCTACCAGTCTGGCTTTATGTCGTTCAATATTACCTGAGGAGTCGCGCTTGGTCTTAAAGACCCACTTGCCGCCGACAGCCTTATGACCTACTGGTAAATTGACCAACTCCCAGACCTCATTCTTAGCCATAGACTCCATCTCTTCTTTCATGGCATTAATCCATTTATCGGAATCATTACAATTCATAGCTTGTGAAAACGTAACCGGATCATTATCAATACTAATGTCCAATTCACATTGTTGTAGATACACATAGTCATCTGAAGTAGTTGGCTTTCTAGGTCTTGTGGACCTTCTTAATACTATTTCAGGGGCTGTATCAACAACTTCAGTGGCAATGTTATCATTCGGGAGTGGAGGGTCATCAACGTTAGGTTCCACAATATTGACTGGGTCAACATTATCATTATGTGGAACATCATCAATTGAAATTGGGGGGCAAGGAAGCTGGAATTGCCACCCTAACTTCATTGACTATGACATCCCTTACCTGATCACTCCCACTAACTTCGCCATTCTCGAGGAATTTGGCATTTCCGGTTTCTACAATTCTTGTTCTGTGTGTAGGACAGTAAAACCTATACCCTTTAGACTTTTCTGGATAACCGATAAAGAACCCACTAATGGTTCTTTGATCGAGTTTCCTTTCATGTGGATTATAAATGCGTGCCTCTGTTGGGCATCCCCATACATGCAAATGTTGAAGACTTGGTTTCCACCCTTTCCACAGTTCAAATGGTGTCTTTGAAACTGCCTTACTGGGAACCCGGTTTCCAACATACACAGCAGTCATAAGGGCATGCATCCACAACTTCATGGGTAAGTTGGTATTACTCATCATTGTCCTTACAGCCTCTAATAGGGTTCGATTACGCCTCTCAGCTACACCATTCATCCGTGGAGAACCAGGATTTGTGTACTGAAGGACAATACCTAAACTTTCAAGGAGTTTTGCAAAGGGACCAGGATGTTGTCCTGATTCATCATATTTGCCATAATATTCACCACCTCTATCTGACCTTATGATTTTCACTTTCTTTCCCAATTGCCTTTCAACCTCCTTAATGTAAACCTCTAAGGCGTTTACTGATTGAGATTTTTCATGCAAAAGGTAAAGGTAACAATAACGTGAATAATCATCGATAAATGTGATGAAATATTTCGCTCCGCTCATGGAGGGAACATCAAAAGGACCACAAATGTCTGTATGTATAATTTCTAATAACGCAGTGCTTCTTGTGGACCCTTTCTTGGTGTGTTTGGTTTGCTTACCTTTAATGCATTCCACACACGTCCCAAAATTAGTAAAATCAAGAGAAGGTAACATATTGTCTTTAACCAATATGTTCATTCTTTCTCTTGAAATATGGGCCAAACGTTTATGTCACAAGAAGGAGGAACTTTCATTACATCTTCCATGTTTCGAACCAACATTATTATGCAGAGAAACATTATAAGAAACACAAAGAGATTCTGAAAACAATTTATCTAAATAAATACGATATAATCCATTTTCTAAAATCCCAGAACCAACATAAATATTGTCTCGATACATACTGAAACAACCTTGTCCAAAACATAGTTTAAAACCACTATTATCTAACTTAGAAACTGAAATTAAATTGCGTCCGAAGGAGGGAACATAAAGTGTATCCTCCAAAATCAACTTAAATCCAGTGCTTAATTCCAAGCTAAATCTTCCAATGGCTTCTACTGAGGCTTTTTCTTTATTCCCCCTGTATAAGGAGGCCTCATTTGGATTTATGGTTCTTGTCATAAGGAATCCCTGCAAGGAATTCGAAATGTGTACATTAGAGCCTGTATCTAGCCACCAAGTGTTAGAAGGAACTTCAACATAATTTGATTCGAAACATACTAAAGTCAAAGGCTTACCCTTCTTTTCGAACCAATTCTTACGCTTTATGCAGTCTTGCTGAAAGTGCCCAGGTTTTCTACAGAAAAAGCAACTTTCCTGCTTCTTAATTTCCTTCTTAACGCCAGATGCAGACGGTTTATCAGAAGGGCTTGGCTTAATGCCCTTCATGTTTCCAAACTTACCTTTAGATTTCCCGCTTGCATGATGCACATGATGTGCCTGGGGTAAACCACCATTCTTACTTGAGACATCAGCCTCATCTTTCTGTTTGATTCTTGCTGCTTCTTGAACCAGTTTATTGGTCAATTCATTAACACTCCAAATTCCTTTAACGGTGTTGTAATGAAGGTGAAAAGCATCAAACTTATCTGGCAGAGAGTTGATTATAAACTGGGCAAGGAACGGATCCTCAACTTTCATGCCCAGTTTTCCCAACTTAGCTGCCAGATTCGTCATATGCAGCACATGTTGATGCATGGTG
>JAIUZE010016533.1:0-22680 GCA_022085475.1 Heliosperma pusillum | reverse complement strand
AGGCAGAGGTCGAGGAAGAGGAGCACCTTTCCCACAAGGGGGAGTAAGGAGGAGACAACCTGTAGATCAGTTTGAAATGTCAGATTCAGATGGCTCAGATCACAGTCTTCTCAGACACCAAGACAAAGATATCAAGGTAGAGATTCCTGACTTTCTAGGTAGCTTGAACCATGATGATTTCTTAGATTGGCTAAGGTCTGTAGAAAGAGTCTTTGAGTTTAAAGGATACACTGATAGAAAGGCTTTTAAGGTTGCTATCATGAAACTAAAAGGCTATGCCTCACTTTTGTATGAAAACATGAAAACCTTGAGGGTTAGAGAAGGGAAAGAACCTGTAAAGTCATGGCTCAAACTGAAAAAGAAAATGAGAGCTAAGTTTGTCTCTAGGGACTACACTCAAGACATGTTCATTAAGCTTACGCACCTAAAGCAAGACCAAAGACCTTTAGAGTCCTACCTAAGAGACTTTGAACAACTCACTTTGCAATGTGAGGTTGTTGAGAAATCTGAACAAAAGATAGCAAGGTTCTTAGAGGGGTTGGATGAAAGGATAGCTAGCAAAGTCAGGCTACAAAACATATACTCCTTTGAGGAAGCTGTCAACTTGTCTTTAAGGGTAGAAAAAATGGGAAAAGGAAAGGCCAGTGCTTCTAAGACACCTTCCAGAACCCCCACCTTCAAACCTTTTGTAGGAGTTAAGATAGGAGAACCTGTGGTTCCTGTTAAGACTCCTTTAAACCTTGATAAAGGCAAGGCTGTTGAGGCAGGCCAAAGGAAGACTACCCCTCTCAAAAAGTGCTTTCAATGTCAAGGGTATGGACATTTTGCTAGAGAATGTCCATCTAAAAGGGCTCTGAGTACCCTAGAAGTAATCCATTGGGGAGATGATGAAGTGTTGGTCTGTGATGAAGAGATGGAAGAGCCTGAGGTAGAGGCTAGTGAGGAGTTGATAGAGCCTGATGCAGGGTTAAGTTTGGTAACATGGAGGGTAATGCATACTCAACCACAACCTTTGGAAGAGGACCAAAGACACCAGATCTTTAGGACCAGATGTACCATCAAGGGTAGAGTATGTAACCTCATTATTGATGGGGGAAGCTGCACTAATGTGGCCTCCAAAACACTGATAGACAAGCTAGCTCTACCCACCAAAGACCACCCCCTACCTTACAAACTCAGATGGCTAAACAAAGGGGCTGAGATCAAGGTGGATAAACAATGTGTTATACCTTTCTCAATTGGTAAAGGGTATGTGGATGAGAGTCTTTGTGATGTTCTACCTATGGATGCATGTCACCTTCTGCTTGGGAGACCATGGGAGTTTGATAGGGATGCCATACACCATGGGAGAGACAACACTTACACCTTCAAGTATGGGAAGAAGAAGATCACCCTAGCACCTTTACCACCTGCTTTAAAGATCAACCCAAACCCCATGAGTGAGGCTTCCAAAGAAGTCATGTTGATAAGTGAATCAGAAATAGCACAAGAGCTAAGTGAGCTACAACCTGTATACATATTGCTAGTCAAGGAGACTGGGATGAGTATCATTGATATCCCTGAAGAGGTCAAATCTATCCTAGAAAGTTATGGTGATGTCTTCCCTACTGAGCTTCCTAGTGGACTGCCACCACTTAGAGGGATAGAGCACCACATTGACCTAGTGCCTGGAGCTATCTTACCCAACAAGCCAGCCTACAGGAGTGACCCTAAGGCTACACAAGAGCTCCAACTTCAAGTAGGTGAACTACTCAACAAGGGCTATGTCAGAGAGTCCCTCAGTCCTTGTGCTGTACCAGCCTTGCTTGTGCCAAAGAAGGATGGGACTTGGCGTATGTGTATTGATAGTAGGGCCATCAACAACATTACCATCAAGTATAGGTTTCCCATACCTAGACTTAATGATATTCTGGATGAGCTAAGTGGGGCTCAAGTGTTCACTAAGATTGATCTGAGGCAGGGCTACCACCAAGTGAGGATAAGAGCAGGGGATGAATGGAAGACAGCTTTCAAGACTAAACATGGGCTCTATGAATGGCTGGTGATGCCTTTTGGGTTGTCTAATGCCCCTAGCACCTTCATGAGGTTGATGACAGAGGTCCTAAGGCCTTACTTAGGCAAGTGTGTAGTGGTTTACTTTGATGATATTCTTATTTACAGTTCAACTAAGGGAGAACATTTGCAACATCTGAAGTTGTTGTTTGAGGTCCTAAGAGAAAACAAGTTGTATGGCAAGCTAGAGAAGTGCACCTTCATGCAGCCTGAGGTTTACTTCCTTGGGTTCATCATCTCTAAGAAAGGGGTAGCAGTTGATCCTGAGAAAGTGCAAGCAATCAAGGAATGGCCCATTCCCCAAACTGTTACTGATGTAAGAAGTTTCCATGGGTTGGCATCTTTCTATAGGAGGTTCATACAAGGGTTTAGTTCAATCATGGCCCCTATTACTGAGTGCATGAAGAAGGGAGAGTTCAAGTGGAATGAGAAGGCTGAAAGGTCCTTCAATCTGATCAAAGAGCTATTGTGCAAGTCTCCAATATTGGTTCTACCAGACTTTAACAAACTCTTTGAGGTAGAGTGTGATGCCAGTGGTCTTGGCATAGGAGCTGTGCTTACTCAAGAAAAGAAACCTGTGGCATACTTTAGTGAGAAGCTAAATGGGGCCAAGCTTAACTATTCCACATATGACAAGGAATTCTATGCCATTGTGAGGGCATTGAATCATTGGGGACACTACTTGAAGCCTAAGCCTTTTGTGCTTCATTCTGATCATGAGGCTCTCAAATACATCAATGGACAACACAAACTCAACCCCAGGCATGCCAAATGGGTAGAGTTCTTGCAATCCTTCTCATTCTCCAGCAAGTACATAGAAGGTAAGAACAATGTTGTAGCTGATGCATTGTCTAGAAGGTCTGTAATGTTGACCTTCATGGAGCAAAGGGTGTTGGGGTTTGAATTTATGAAAGAGCTCTATCAAGAGGACCCAGACTTCAAGCATGAATGGGAGGTACACCAAGAAGGGCAAGTCAAGAAAGGGAGCAAGTACACAGCTCAAGAAGGATACTTATTCTATGGAAACAAACTGTGTGTGCCTAAGGGACCTTATAGGGGACTACTGGTCAAAGAGGTTCACTCCAATGGCCTTGCTGGTCACTTTGGGGTACAGAAGACCTATGACATCTTACAAGATCAGTTCTATTGGCCTAAGATGCTCAGTGATGTGCAAGATGCCCTCAAAAGATGCAGATCTTGTCAACTAGCCAAGGCACACTTTCAAGCAGGCCCTTACACACCACTTCCAGTACCCAACAAGCCATGGGAAGACCTCAGTATGGACTTTATTGTAGCCTTACCTAGAACTCAAAGGGGAAAAGATTCAATCATGGTGGTTGTAGATAGATTCAGCAAGATGGCACATTTCATTGCTTGTAAGAAGACTGAGGATGCATTGGGGGTAGCTGAACTATACTTTAGGGAGGTTGTCAAGTTACATGGGGTCCCTAGAAGCATTGTCTCAGATAGAGACACAAAGTTCATGAGCCATTTCTGGAGAACCTTGTGGAAGCTATTGAAGACTAGGTTATTGTTTAGTACTTCTCACCATCCCCAAACTGATGGGCAGACAGAAGTCACTAACAGAACACTAGGGAAGATCTTAAGGAGCATTGTTTCTAAGTCATTGAAAGATTGGGACCTCAAGCTAGCACAAGCTGAGTTTGCCTTCAACAGAGCTCCCTCCAGCAGCACAGGTAAAAGTCCTTTTGAAACAGTTTATGGCACTAATCCTCTCATGCCTACAGACCTAGCACCAGTCAAAGGAAACAAGGCAAGCTATGATGCAAAGAAAAGAGTTGAGCAAATGATACAGATTCATGAGCAAGTCAAGAAGCAGATTGAAAGGTCCAATGAGTTGTACAAGGCCAGGTCCAAGGGGCCTAAGAAAGCAAGGGAATTCAAAGCAGGGGATCTTGTATGGTTGCATTTAAGAAAAGAGAGATTTCCAGACAAGAGGAGAAACAAGCTCATGCCAAGGGCTGATGGACCATTTGAGATATTGGAGAAGATAGGCACCAATGCTTACAAGGTGGATCTACCAGGAAGCTATGGTGTACATGGTACTTTCAATGTTGGAGACCTGAGTCCTTACCATGGTGAATCAGATGATGAGGGTGAAGAAGATTTGAGGGCAAATCCTTTTCAAGAAAAGGAGGTTGCAACGGGAGTATGTGACCAAGCCAAGACACGAGCCATGACACGAGCTCAAGACAAGACACAAACTCAAGACAAGACTCAACATCAAAACAACAACATACATTCAGACAACACCATGACAGCTATGACAATGTTCTATTCAGTCCAAGCCACAACCACTTCAAGCCTGCTAAGACAACACCACCACAACCAGAACAAAGCCTAGCCATCCACTTCCCAAGACTAGGCCACAACAAAGCTCAGCCAACAGCCCAACAAACCCAACACAACAAAAACAGCCCCCAGCCAAAAACAGCCTATCACAGCCTTTCTAAACAAGGTCCATGGGGCCCCACACAATCAAACAAGCCTAACCAACCCTCAAACCTATGTCTTGGGAAGGTCCTCTACAACTTTCCCCAGGACTTCCCTCCCCAGAAACAAACACACAAAGAGTTAGCTTAGGGACAACTTCAGACTGTCCAGATTTCAGCCTTTTTGCAGTAGTTAACATGTCACTATCAAACTTTCCTTTTATGATCAAACAAACTCGAGGGCCTTTTAGAGGGACCTTTGGCATCCATCCCACTTCAGTTGAGCTCAAGAATCAAGCTCAGAAGTCCACCCCTCCACCAGTTTCAACCCCAACAAACCCATTAAGGCAGATTGTCCCATTAGAATTACTTTTCTACTTTATTGCTTTATGCTGAACAATGTAGCTGTTATTTCTGTTTCTTTTGCAAACCCATTGTGGCCCTAGGATGTAATGAACGAATAGGATGTAATCTCCTTGCCTATATAAGGCCTTTTCCTAATGAATGAAAGACAGATTTGAAGTAAAATATAAAACTGAAACCTTGTTTCTGTTGCATCTCTTGGCTGTGTGCTTGAGACAACTTCCTTTGCTGTGTGCTTGGAAGTGAGCTTGGGTCCTTAGCTGTGTGCTGGGATCAAGGTTCAACCCTCAACCATTGGCTTTGTGCTTTGGTTAAGGTCCTATCCTTGTTCTTTAACAATCAATTCAAACAGAAACAAAGTACTTGCAAGTGTCTTAATCTTAGCTCAATTTGTCATTGTTTAGTTGTCTTTTCTGAATAGTTTCAGTGCAATTTTTGTAATTATTTATTGTGAAGACGATGATTCCCAAAGTCGGTGTTCCAAAAGACGGTGCCATATTGGAAGGCGTTCCATGAAGAGGCAAGGGACCAAGGAGTTGGTTTCCGATTTGTAATCATCTAGTTAATTAGATTAGCTAGGTGGCCATACTAGGATTTAATTTGATTGCTTGCTTTATTTTTCTGCACATGCCAAAATCACCAACATGCATTTTATTTATCGATTGTCAATTCAACGTTATTCAAAATTCACCGACTTAGATCACTTATAGGGAACTAATAACTAAAATTGGCAAGACCTCTCACATAACTTAAAAGGGAATTGAGATTTAGCCTTACCAATTGAAGCACCTATGAATCCCGTGTTCATTAGGACAACCACAACGTGGACCTTTTTACCTCGGGAAAGTAGGGTGATACGATCACACGCCTAAATTGGGTTGGACTCAACAAGATAAGCGTTATCTTGGGACTAGGAGATGGGTTTAGTTGAAATCCGTCAACCGAGAGTTCTAGGAGTAGAATTAGTCAAAAGTTGACTTACCGTCTTTTACATAAAAGTTGCATAACATGTTCTTTTGTCTATAATGCGGGTCTCGGAATCGCTTATATAATTTCGTGTGGGGTCATTATATGAGTGACTTGTTTAAATTGTTTATACAAGTAAAATTGATTAAAACAATGAATGTTAATATTTCCTAATTTTGTTGTAGTTATTCATAATTCGCAATGGCAAACAATAACAACACCGTTCAACTAGGAAAAGACTCATGGCTAAGGTCCGTAAGGGACAAATGCATCTTAAAAGACGATGGAACTAATTTTGTCGAGTGGGAGCAAACGATCAAGGGGCGGCGTTATCGGATAACGTTTTACGCTACTTGACCGAGGCATCTTCGAATGAACCTGGCCGAAGAGCCACTAATGCAGCCAAAGCCGCATATGAGGAATACCTTAAGGTAGCAAACGACGTCAAGATGGTCTTGATTTGGTCGATGTCCTCAAGCCTTAAGCAACAATACATCACCCTTGGAGCATATGAGATATTCTCTAGGGTGACGTTGGCTTTTTCTCAATCACCCAAGATTCGCCAATACAATGCTATGACTAGGCTTTTTGAAGCCAAGTTAGAGAAGGGCCAAAAGGTTGGCCCACATGTGCTTAAGATGGTGGAACATGTTGACACTCTAGATCGTCTAGGGGTCAAAATTCCTAAGAAGCTAGCGGTTGGCCGCATCCTTCACTCACTTCCTCCCAAGTTTGCCCAAGCTAGGGCAAACTATAACATGCATGGCATGGATAAGAGCTTTCACGAGCTCCATGCTCTCCTTACCCAAGTCGAAAGGGATGTGGAAGCAAGTGGGAGTGAGCAAAAGGATGTTCTTTCAATGAGATTGAAGAACTTGAAGCTAGGGGTTCAAAAGGGGAAGGGAAAAGCCAAGGCCCAATTTAAGAAGCAAGGAAAGGGAAAGGGCAAAGCTATTATGAATAGCAATGCCAAGGCTAAGGGTAAGAAGCACGCCGAAGCCGAATGCTTTTATTGTAAAGGCAAGGGACATTGGAAACGCAATTGTCCCAAGTATTTGAAGGATAAGAAGGACGGATGTGTGACACCGTCAGGTATAATCCTCTCTTCTCTCTATATGATAGATATTAACTATGCTTGCACTTCCACTTGGGTATTTGATACTGGATGTGGTTCTCACCTTTGTAATCACTTGCAGGGGCTGAAGGACGTGCGAGCACTAGCCAAGGGTGATGTGGACCTACGAATGGGGAATGGAGCAAGAGTTGCCGCCGTCTCCGTAGGAACTTATGTATTAACCTTAGCTAGTGGTCTTGAGTTGTATTTAAATAATTGTTATTTTGTACCCTCCTTGACTAAGAACATTATCTCCATTTCCGTACTTGACGCGGAGGGTTTCTCTTTTGTAATCAAGAACAATAGTTGTTCATTTTCTTTTAATGATGTGTTTTATGGTAAAGCCATCTCTATTGGAGGTATTTATGTTCTTGATAATGTTAATGAAATATATCATGTAGAAAGCAAGAAACTCAAATTAGGTGAACCTAATCAGTCATACCTTTGGCATTGTCGTTTAGGTCATATAAACGAATGACGCATAAAGAGACTCGTTTCAACGAAACTTCTCAAACCATTTGATTACAAATCTTATGGTGAATGCAAATCTTGTCTTTTGGGCAAGATGACTCGTGCTCCTTTTACAGGAAAAGGGACACGAGCAAGTGAAGTATTAGGCCTTGTACATACCGATGTATGTGGCCAATGACTCCAAGCTAGAGGTGGTTACAAGTACTTCATTACTTTTACCGACGATTTAAGTAGATATGGTTACGTCTACTTAATGAGGCATAAGAGTGAAGCCTTTGAAAAGTTCAAAGAGTTTCAACATGAAGTGGAAAACCAATTGAATAAGAAGATAAAAACCTTACGATCTGATCGTGGTGGTGAATATCTAAATTATGAATTTGATTCACACCTAAAAGATTGCGGTATAGTATCACAATGGACTCCTCCTGGAACACCTCAATTAAATGGTGTGTCTGAAAGGAGAAACCGAACTTTATTAGATATGGTTCGGTCGATGATGAGTCTTACAGAGCTTCCTGACTCGTTTTGGGGATTTGCCATCTTAACCGCAATATTTTCACTAAATCGTAGCCCGACTAAAGCGGCCAATTAGACTCCATATGAAATATGGAAAGGAAAGGTTTCTTATCTGTCGTTTATAAAGATTTGGGGTTGCGAGGCGTTTGTTCTTGAGAAGTCTAATGACAAGCTCGCACCCAGATCCGACAAATGTCTTTTTGTAGGATATCCTAAGGAGACTCGTGGATATTACTTCTACAACCGTCATGAGGACAAAGTGTTTGTGTCTGGTGATGCTGTCTTTCTAGAAAGCGATTTCGTTTCTAAAAGGTAGAGTGGGAGAAAATTCGAACTTGACGAAGTTCGAGAGCCACAACCCGAAAATGAAGTGGAGGAAAATGTTTCCTCCTCGTCTGAAACGGTTATTGTCCGTAGAAGGTCAGGTAGAATTAGTTATCAACCTGATCGTTACCTCAGATGTATCGAGGGAGATGGTGATTTATTACTTTTTGAAAGTGATGAACCCACAACCTACAAGTCGGCCGTTTCTAGTCCCGACTCCAAGCATTGGCTTGAGGCCATGCAATCTGAAATGGATTCTATGTACGAAAATCAAGTATGGGACTTGGTAGACTTACCTGAGAAGGTGCGACCTCTTCAGTGCAAGTGGATCTACAAGATCAAGAATGGCATAGATGGACATAATGATATCTACAAAGCTAGATTGGTGGCAAAAGGCTTCACTCAAGTTCATGGTTTACACTATGACGAAACTTTTGCCCCAGTCGCTATGCTTCGATCCATTAGGATTCTCTTAGCGGTTGCCGCATTTTATAACTATGAAATTTGGCAAATGGATGTCAAAACCGCCTTCTTGAATGGGATTCTAGAAGAGGAAGTGTACATGACACAACCTGAAGGTTTTGAGGATAAATCCAACCCTAAGAAGGTATGCAAACTTAAGAGATCCATTTATGGTCTTAAGCAAGCATCAAGGAGTTGGAATCATCGCTTCGATCATGTAATTAAACAAAATGGATTCACTCGAAGTGTCGAGGAACCATGTTTATACATGAAGTTTAGTGGGAGCAAAGTTACTTTCCTTATCTTGTATGTGGATGACATACTTCTCATTGGGAATGACATACCAATGCTTACTTCTACCAAGGAGTGGCTTGGGAAACATTTCCAGATGAAGGATTTGGGAGAGGCACAACGCATTTTGGGTATCCGGATCTATAGAGATAGATCCAAGAGGATACTAGCATTAAGTCAAGAAGCTTATATAGATAAGATTCTTGATCGGTTCAAAATGAAAGACTCTAAGAGAGGCTTTCTTCCAATAGGTCATGGTATCACTCTGAGTAAATCCCAGAGTCCTACCGTCACCGAGGAGATTGAACGCATGAAGTTGATCCCTTATGCTTCAGCAGTTGGAACAATCATGTATGCTATGATGTGCACTCGCCCTGACATCACCTATGCTTTGAGCATGAGGAGTCGATATCAAGCCAATCCAGGTGAGAGTCACTGGATAGCCGTAGAGAACATCCTTAAGTACTTACGAAGGACTAAAGATTCGTTCTTGGTGTTTGGAGGAGAGACTGAGTTGCGTGTAAAGGGTTACACGGACGCTAGTTTCCAAACTGATAGGGATGATTTAAAATCCCAATCCGGCTATGTCTTTATGTTGAATGGAGGAGCCGTTTGCTGGAAGAGCTTCAAGCAAAGCGTGACTGCGGATTCTACAACAGAAGCTGAGTACCTCGCGGCATCAGAGGCTGCAAAGGAAGCTGTGTGGATTCGGCAGTTCTTGGAAGGACTAGGAGTAGTCCCTACTGCCACAGATCCCATCACGATGTATTGTGATAACAGTGGGGCTATCTTTCAAGCAAAGGAGCCCAAGTCTAGTAACAAGTCTAGACATGTACTTAGGAAATACCATGTAATTAGAGATTACGTGGAGAGGAAGGAAATAGATGTATGTAAGGTTGGGACAGACGATAACATCGCTGATCCTCTAACCAAGCCTCTTACAAAGGCTAAACATGACAGTCATGTCGTCTCGATGGGATTAAGACGAGTTCCTGAATTCCTCTAGATTATGTGATATGTAATAATTGAATGTTATATAAATGTTTACATATATGATAATTGCATTTATTGTTTGAGTTTTATATGAGCTCTGTTATTTAGTATTGACTAAATTTTATTACTTTGTTTTGTCCGAATTGGTTATAAGAAAGGTTGAATTTAATTCAAGTGAACATGATGAACTTAGTAATTGTCCCTAGTCATTTGCATAAGGTGACGTCTCGAAATGACTAGATTGTAAGTCGATCGATGGTTGGTTCAGCACCATGGGGTCATGGGGATGGCTGATCGTTTACATAGACAGACTGTAGAGACACACTGTCGGACAGTGACCATGATAGAGTCCCTTATCAAAATTGTTGAAGCCTGGTCGTTGTGGGGATTTCTATTATATTCCTATGAGTCGATTCTTTAGACTGGCGACCATTTACCTGAGTCGGTGTAATTTCCGATTGACTTTGGTTTTTGTCCTAGGTCGTGCCGTGAAAGGAGGCCGATGGGCATCTACTGGGTCATGGTGATCTGCATTATACAGTGTAAGTTGGGTAAACAAGAATTGTCCACCCACGTTGGGTATTAACATCTTCGGGCCACTCGAGGAGTAGTGACTGAAAATGCGTGGCCACGCTCGGAAGAGATCTATGGTAGATTTTCTGGTCAAACAGTTACTCTCCAGATCGAGAAAACCACTCAATTTATTTTTCCAATCGCAAGTGCGACCTGAAAGACACCTTGCGATGAGTGGGAGGCTGTGACACAAAAGTGACAAGAGAATTGGTAGCACACAACTTGTCGAGACAAGTGGGAGATATTGTGGGAGTAAGAGTACTCCGCAATAGTGTGGCTACATGCACAACTTGTATCGGACAAGTGGGAGATTGTTGGAGCAAGTGTCCTCCACAATAGTGCATTTATATTATAAATCTCATTATGGAATATTAGTGGGATGACTAGTATTTGGATACTCCACGTCAGTTGATTAACGTAAATCGATAACGTTCAGCTGACTAGAGTTAGACGTTATTGTCGTATGACAGCGGTAATCAACTGACCCCTTTCGGTCACACCTATAGGATGAGACCCAAACATCAAATCTAATTATTTGTATACGATACATATTAATTAGTACTTTACATATATATTTGATATATGTTTAGTTACGAGAAATATTTATTGGAAATTGAGTTACGAACTCATTCCGGATAAGTTTACTAGTCAATTATACGATAATTGACTGAATAAATTTTATGTCTTATTTTAATACGATTGAATAAGATTTAATTTAATGATTAATAGTTAATTCATTAAATTAGTTGAGGTTATGCATATACTTTGAGGTAGAGGTGATTAGTTAATTATATTTACAAGGAGTTGTAAAATAAACTAACTAGGCATTGTGGGACCCATATATTGATATAATGATAAAATATCACTTAAAAGTTAAGTATATATTATTTATTAATTTGAGTCATGTAATTGTTATATGATCAAATTAACCCTTAATTATACAAGATAATTAAGCATATGATTATAAGTATTTGTGGGACAAATATCAAAAATCAAAATGGACCACATGACACTAGTGGAGGCCGAAAATTTGGTAGTGTATAACATGATGATTGGTGTTTCTTGTATTACACTACCACATGTGATCATGTCATGTTTATGACACATGATCATGGTCTTATTCACAACTACACTCAACTTTTTTGCATGAGATTATTTTAAGCAAAATAAGGGGCCACCAAGGCTCACATGGCCGGACCATTTGTGTCCTTAAATGGACAATTTTGTTGTTCATTTAGCTTGCTTGTTCATTCTTATTTTTTTGCATGTTTATCTCTCTAATATCCTCATCTCTCTAAAAACTCTCAAACACTAATATTTCTCCTATTACTAGAGTAGTAATAAATCTAATATTAGTTCATATTATCACTTGTGTTTTCTAGTCAAAAACTAAGTGATTAGTTTGGGTTTTCTCTTGGGTGCATCTTAAAGGAGATCTTCTAATTTGAAGATTACAAGGAGGATCATCTTTTTCTTTCTAGCACAAGATCAACAAGGAAGGTGTTTCTTGTTGTGCCCATATAAACCGAAATTTCCCAATGTAAGGAAATTTCTTCTTACTTTTTATTATGCATTTTAATTTGCATGCATGTTACATAGATCTTTATTAAACACTAAATTAACAAGTAATTAAGTAACTAATTAGAGGAGTCTAATTAGGGTCTATGAACTTTCAGTTACAATGCAACAATGGGTAATGAAGCAAGGAAGACTCATTATTCACACAAGGAGTTACAATGCAAACAATGGGTAATAAAGCAAGGAAGACTCATTGTTCACACAAGGAGTTACAATGCAAACAATGGGTAATAAAGCAAGGAAGACTCATGGTTTACTCAAGGAGTTACAATGCAAACAATGGGTAATGAAGCAAGAAAGACTCATTGTTCACACAAGGAGTTACAATGCACCAATGGGTAATGAAGCAAGGAAGACTCGTTGTTCATACAAGGAGTTACAATGTAACAATGGGTAATGAAGCAAGGAAGACACATTGTTCAGACAAGGAGTTACAATGCAAACAATGGGTAATGAAGCAAGGAAGAAACAATTTTCACACAAGGAGTTACATTGCAAACAATGGGTAATGAAGCAAGGGAATACTCATTGTTCACAAAGAGTTACATGAACAATGGTTAATGAAGCAAGGAAGACTCATTGTTTCACACAAGGAGTTACAATGTTAACAGGGTAATGAAGCATGGAAGCTCATTTCACACAAGGAGTACAATGCAAACAATAGTAAGGAATCAAGGAAGACTCCTTGTTCACGAACCAGTTTTACAATGTAATCAATGGTAATAAAAAGGAAGACTCATTGTTAACACCAGTAGTTACAATGCCAGCCATGGGTATGAAGCAAGGAAGACTTATTTTTCAACAGTAGTTACAATGCAACACTGGGTAATGAGCAAGGAGACTCATTGTTCACACAAGGAGTTACAATGCAAACATGGGTAATAAAGCAAGGAGACTCATGGTTCACCCAAGGATTTACAATGCAAACAATGGGTAATAAAATCAAGGAGACTCATTGTTTAACAAGGAGTTACAATGCAACTTGAGTAAAGACGCCAGAAGACTCATTGTTCATACACGGAGTAACAATGTACAATGTAATGAGCAAAGGAAGACACATTGTTCAGACAAGGAGTTACAATGCAAACAATGGGTAATGAAGCAAGGAAGACTCATATTTTCACACATGATTTTACCATGCAAAACAATGGGTATGAAGCACGGAAGACCCATTGTTCACCAAGAGTTACATGCAACAATGGTACTGAAGCAATGAGGACTCATTGTTCACACATGAGTTAACAATGTAACAATGGGTAATGAAGCATGGAAGATCTTGTTACACACAGGAGTTAAATGCAAACAATGTGGTAATGAAGCAAGGAAGATTCATTGTTCACACAACCAGTTACAATGTAACAATGGGTAATGAAGCAAGGAAGACTCATTGTTCACACAAAGAGTTACAATGCAAACAATGGGTAATGAAGGAAGACTCACACAAGGACATACAATGTAAACAATGGGAAAGAAAGCAAGGAAGACTCATGGTTCACTCAAGGAGTTACAATGCAAACAATGGGTAATGAAGCAAGGAAGACTCATTGTTCACACAAGGAGATACAATGCAACAATAGGTAATGAAGCAAGGAAGACTCATTGTTCACACAAGGAGTTACAATGTAACAATGGGTAATGAAACAAGGAAGACTTATTGTTCACACAAGGAGTTACAATGCAAACAATGGGTAATGAAGCAAGGAAAACTCATTGTTCACACAACCAGTTACAATGTTACAATGGGTAATGAAGCAAGAAAGACTCATTGTTCACACAAGTAGTTAAAATGCAACAATGGGTAATGCAGCAGGAGCTCACCCAAGGGGCATTGATGATCAAGCCACAAGCCAGACATGCATGACCCCAAGACCCCCTCAGATGAAAGCTCGAGTCACAAGGTCCAAACAATAAGCCATGACAAGCCAAATTCAAGCCAGGCCAAGCCAAGTCATTTAGGAAGATAGTCCTGGGCTAATCAAGCCATGCCAAGTCCCAACTCAGTCCACATTACCCACACAAGACAGAAACAAAGTCAGTCAGAACCAGGCAGACCAGTCAGCAAACCCAGCACCAAGGAGGTACACCAAAGCATCCCAGCCACCCCCACCATGGCCTACCATCAAGCCAACTTACTAATTAACAAGTTTGTCCAGGACAATCCTTTTTGAAGTCTAGTAAAAACTCAAGTAACAAGCAGCCCAAGCTAGAGTCCAATGAACATTAAAGCAGAAAAGGTACAAGTTCAGATTGTGGCTTCCTTTTGTTTAAGTCAACTTGTCCTCATCCAAGGCAGGTTTATCTAAGTCCTAATAAGAGTAGAGAGTCTAAAGGAGCAACAAAACATCCAGGCAAAGCAGCAAGACAACAAGAACAACAGATTTCCATTTCAGGAAAACTCCAAAAACTGCTTTATTACTTTTTGTTTAGTCTGTTTTGTGTCTTTGTGTCTTTACTAGTTAGTTGTTAAACTCGTCCTCTTGTGAGGTCCTTAATTAGTTAGCTGTTGTAGTAATTCAAGTCCAAAGCTGACCCTTAGATGGACTTTACATCCAAGGGTTCACATTGTATCAGCCTCCCTATATAAGGAGGGTATTATGTATTGTTTTGAGCAGACTTTGATGAATGAATTAACTTTGAGAAATCCCTGAAATATTTCAAACTTGTGCTAAGAGCTGTAGTTAGAGTCAAGTCTAGGGTGTTTGTGCTTTGCTGTAACACTTTAAACCTGTCTCAGAACTAGTCTTTGAGTCCCTACTCTTGTGCCTTGCTGTAGGGCAGTTTCTCTAAGTCATATCCTTGAGTTTTCAGTTGAAACAATTCACCCTCTCTAAAACAACATCCATTTGTGCTTGAAATTGTTCTCAGTTTGAGTAAGCCTAATCAAGAATTCCTTAAACTTGTAAACCTTAGTATTTTACACTCAAGGGTAATGAAGCAAGGAAGACTCATTGTTCACACAAAGAGTTACAATGCAAACAATGGGTAATGAAGCAAGGAAGACTCATTGTTCACACAACCAGTTACAATGTAACAATGGGTAATGAAGCAAGGAAGACTCATTGTTCACACAAGGAGTTACAATGCAAACAATGGGTAATGAAGGAAGACTCACAAAAGGACATACAATGTAAACAATGGGTAATAAAGCAAGAAAGACTCATGGTTCCCTCAAGGATTTACAATGCAAACAATGGGTAATGAAGCAAGGAAGACTCATTGTTCAGACAAGGAGTTACAATGCAAAGAATGGGTAATGAAGCAAGGAAGACTCAATTTTCACACAAGGAGTTACAATGCAAACAATGGGTAATGAAACAAGGAAGACTCATTGTTCACACAAGGACTTACAATGCAACAATGGGTAATGAAGCAAGGAAGACTCATTGTTCACACAAGGAGTTACAATGTAAAAATAGGTAATGAAGCAAGGAAGACTCATTTTTCTCACACAAGGAGTTACAATGTAACAATGGGTAATGAAGCAAGGAAGACTCATTGTTCACCCAAGGAGTTACAATGCAAACAATGGTTAATGAAACAAGGAAGACTTATTGTTCACACAAGGAGTTACAATGCAACAATGGGTAATGAAGCAAGGAAGACTGATTGTTCACACAAGGAGTTACAATGTAACAATGGGTAATGAAGCAAGGAAGACTGATTGTTCACACAAGGAGTTACAATGAGACAATGGGTATTGAATCAAGGAAGACTCATTGTTCACACAAGGAGTTACAATGCAACAATGGGTAATGTAGCAAGGAAGACTCATTGTTCACACGAGGAGTTACAATGCAACAATGGGTAATGAAGCAAGTAGACTCCATTGTTTCACAGAAGCATTACATGTAACAATTGTTATGAGCTGAAGACTCTTGTCACACCGGAGTTCAGTGCATCACAATGGGTATTGAAGCAAGGAAGACTCATTTTCCACACAAGGAGTTACAATGCAAACAATGGGTAATGAAGAAAGGGAGACTCATCGTTCACACAAGGAGTTACAATGCAAACAATGGGTAATGTAGGAAGACTCATCGTTCACACAAGGAGTTACAATGCAAACAATGGGTATTGAAAAAAAAACTCATTCTTCACACAAGGAGTTACAATGCAAACAATGGGTGATGAAGAAAGGAAGACTCATTGTTCCAACAAGGAGTTACGATTCAAACAATGGGTAATAAAGGAAGACTCATTTTTCACACAAGGAGTTACAATGAAAACTATGGATAATGAAGAAAATCTCATTGTTCACACAAGGAGTTGCGATGCAAACAATTGGGTAAATGAAGCAAGGAAGACTCATTGTTCAACAAGTATTACAATGTCAAACTGGTATATGAAATAAGAAGACTTATTGCGTTCACACAAGAGTTACAATTCAAAAAGGGTAATGAAGCAAGGAGACTTATTGTTCACACAAGGAGTTACACTGCAACAATGGGTCATGAATCAATGAGACTCATTGTTCACACAACCATTACAATGTAACCATTGGTATGAAGCAGGAAAGACCTCATTGTTCACAAGTAGTTACAAAATGCAATAATGTGTTAATGAAGAAGGGAAAGGACCATTGTTCCCAAGATTTCATGTAACAATGGGTAATGAAGCATGGAAGACTCATTGTTCACACAAGGAGTTACAATGCAACAATGGGTATTGAAGCAAGGAATACTCATTGTTCACACAAGTAGTTACAATGCTACAATGGGTAATGAAGCAAGGAAGACTCATTGTTCACACAAGGAGTTACAATTCAAACAATGGGTAATGAAACAAGGAAGACTTATTGTTCACACAAGGAGTTACAATGCAAACAATGGGTAATGAAGCAAGGAAGACTCATTGTTCATACAACCAGTTACAATGTAACAATGGGTAATGAAGCAAGGAAGACTCATTGTTTACACAAGTAGTTACAATGCAACAATGGTTAATGAAGCAGGGAAGACTCATTGTTCACACAAGGAGTTACAATGTAACAATGGGTAATGAAGCATGGAAGAATCATTGTTCACACAAGGAGTTACAATGCAACAATGGGTATTGAAGCAAGGAAGACTCATTGTTCACACAAGTAGTTACAATGCTACAATGGGTAATGAAGCAAGGAAGACTCATTGTTCACACAAGGAGTTACAATGCAAACAATGGGTAATGAAGGAATTAAGACTCATTGTTCACACAACCAGTTACAATGTAACAATGGGTAATGAAGCAAGGAAGACTCATTGTTCACACAAGGAGTTACAATGCAAACAATGGGTAATGAAGGAAGACTCACAAAAGGACATACAATGTAAACAATGGGTAATAAAGCAAGGAAGACTCATGGTTCACTCAAGGATTTACAATGTAAACAATGGGTAATGAAGCACGGAAGACTCATTGTTCACACAAGGAGTTACAATGCAACAATGGGTAATGACGCAAGGAAGACTCATTGTTCATACAAGGAGTTACAATGTAACAATGGGTAATGAATCAAGGAAGACTCATTGTTCATACAAGGAGTTACGATGTAACAATGGGTAATGAAGCAAGGAAGACACATTGTTCATACAAGGAGTTACAATGTAACAATGGGTAATGAAGCAAGGAAGACACAATGTTCAGAAAAGGAGTTACAATGCAAACAATGGGTAATGAATCAAGGAAGACTCAATTTTCACACAAGGTCCAGCTACCCAAGCGTAGCCTCCCTGATGGTTATCTTCTCTTCGAGGGGGAACTTGGTTGGCTTGACCTAAAGCCGCATCTTGTTGATTTTTCAACACTTGCGTAAGAGCTTCCACCATCTTCATAAGAAACAAAAACAAATTAAGTTACTCCTATCAATTAGCATAAACAAATAGACTACCAAGTCAAATCCTTAACTTCTACCCATCTCTCATTTATTATTTCAAGGTCAAGTAGTTTAAGTTTACGGTTCACGTGTGTGCGTCGGGAGCGATAAAGCTCTGATGCCAACTGTGACAACCCTCGCGAATGCGGAAATAAGAGATACAAGCATGTGATTTAATTAGCGGAAATACGATATTTTAAAAACCTTTATACATGCAAGATAGAAAATACGAGGAGTGTCAAATATTACAAACCAAAGTAACACAAGGAGTTACCAGGCAAACAATGGGTAAGGAAGCAAAGAAGACTCATTATTCACACAAGAAGTTACAATGCAAACAATGGATAATGAAGCAAGGAAGACTCATTCTTCACACAAGGAGTTACAATGCAACAATGGGTATTGAAACAAGGAAGACTCATTGTTCACACAAGGAGTTACAATGCACAGAATGGGTAATAAAGCAAGGAAAACTCATTCTTCACACAAGTAGTTACAATGCAAACAATGGGTAATTAAGGAAGACTCACACAAGAAGTTACAATGTAAACAATGGGTAATAAAGAAAGGAAGACTCATTGTTCACACAAGGAGTTACAATGCAAACAATAGGTAATGAAGCAAGGACGACTCATTGTTCACACAAGGAGTTACAATGTAACAATGGGTAATGAAGCAAGTAAGACTCAATGTTCACACAAGGAGTTACAATGTAACAAAGGGTAATGAAGCAAGGAAGACTCATTGTTCACACAAGGAGTTACAATGCAAACAATGGGTAATGAAGCAAGGAAGACTCATTGTTGACACACGGAGTTACAATGCACACAATGGGTAATAAAGCAAGGAAGACTCATTGTTCACACAAGTAGTTACAATGCAAACAATGGGTAATTAAGCAAGAAAGACTCATTGTTCACACAAGGAGTTCCAATGCAACAATGGGTAATGAAGCAAGGAAGACTCATTGTTCACACAAGGAGTTACAATGTAACAATGGGTAGTGAAGCAAGGAAAACTCATTGTTCACACCAGGAGTTACAATGCAACAAAGGGTATTGAAGCAAGGAAGACTCATTGTTCATACAAGGAGTTACAATGCAAACAATGGGTAATGAAGCAAGGAAGACTCATTGTTCACACAAGGAGTTACAATGCAAACAATAGGTAATGAAGCAAGGACGACTCATTGTTCACACAGGGAGTTACAATGTAACAATGGGTAATGAAGCAAGGAAGACTCAATGTTCATACAAGGAGTTACAATGCAAACAATGGGTAATGAAGCAACGAAGTCTCATTGTTCACACACGGAGTTACGATGCAAACAATTGGTAATGAAGCAAGGAAGACTCATTGTTCACACAAGGAGTTACTGCACTAAAATAAATTCCAAAGTGGCCAAAAATGGTTGGTTAACAGCCTGTTTTTGCAAGGCCAAATGGTGAGCTCAAATTACAAGATTCCATGGACAAACAACATCATATGGTCCCCCTTTTGGGTGTTCTAAACCAAGAAAAAAAAAGTGCGCAACAAGGACAAGCTTTTGGCAGCCAAGACAAGGACATGGCAGTCCCTTGTCTCAGCCCCACAAACCGTGACAATGATGGGCCAACCTTAGCAAGACAAGGACACGACCATGACAAGGACATGGCAGCACCTTGGCAAGACCAAGACACGGCCATGACAAGGCCATGACAGCCCTAGGAGGACCAAGACGAGCAACATCATGACAAGGACATGGCTGTCCATTTGTCTCAGTCAAGACAAGGACATGCCCATCACATGCCAGCCACATTTTGTCCAAGCCAAGACAAGTCCAAAGACAAGGACATGGCTAGTCATGACAAGGACGAGGGCCCCTACCATGGGCAGAACTTGTTGGTTCAGTTTTAACAGTCCCTTGGACTGTTTAGACTAGCTTTTATGATGTCCTTTTGTTTGTAATGCTTTATCATATTGTCCTCTTGCTCCTTTTAATTGTAACCATTAGATGTAGCTTTTTAGATGAATGGATAGGATGTAATGTGAGCCTCTATATAAGGAACTCCCCACCCTTTGTAATAATCAGTTTATGAAATGAATTTTTAGAAGGTTTTCAAACCCTTAGTCTTTGCTTGTGTGCTTAGACACCCTTTCCTCTTTGCTATGTGCTGGAGAACCTCCAAGGGCTTCGAGCCATTGGAGCAGGGTTGAGTCCTATGCTTCTCTGCTTGGGCAAAACTACCTCGAGGCTTATACCTGCTGGGTGATCTCGTCTAAGTCATATCCATCTACCTTCCATTGTATTAAACCCAAAAAATAAGCCCTCCAAAACAGCCCTTCAAATGAGAAGAACAACTACTCTTGTCGAGTTTAATTTGTTGTTGTTTCGTTGAGTCTTGGTTGCACTTGGTTGTGCAAAGCGGTTTCCGGGACCGTCCTATCCCTAGCCCGGGTTTAGGTGTCATTTAGCTTAGTTTTAGAGTCACTTAAGCCATGATCGAGTGGTGGCTGTTGGGGAGTCTTTCTTTGCACGAAATCAGCCCTTGGAAAATTTCAGTGCAGTTACAATGCAACAATGGGTAATGAAGCAAGGAAGACTCATTTTTCACACAAGGAGTTACAATGTAACAATGTGTAGTGAAGCAAGGAAAACTCATTGTTCACACCAGGAGTTACAATGCAACAATGGGTATTTAAGCAAGGAAGACTCATTGTTCACACAAGGAGTTACACTGCAAACAATGGGTAATGAAGCAAGGAAGAATCATTGTTCACACAAGGAGTTACAATGCAAACAATGGGTAATGAAGCAAGGAAAAATCATTGTTCACACAAGGAGTTACAATGCAACAACAATTAATGAAGCAAGGAAGTCTCTCTGTTCACACAAGGAGTTACAATATAACAATGGGTAATTAAGCAAGGGAGAGTCATTGTAACAACCCGAAAAGTACCCTATTTTTCTAGTGAAAATATTTTACGAATGATCATATGTCCAGGATGATCATATGTTGAGTCCCGACATAGTGACTGAAACGATTGATCAGGTTCAAGTCATTCGAGAGCGAATGAAAGCCGCTCAAGATAGACAGAAATCCTATGCTGATGTCCGTCGTCGACCACTTGAATTTGATGTTGATGACCGGGTATTCCTTAAAGTGTCACCAATGAAAGGAGTGAAACGGTTTGGAGTGAAAGGAAAGTTGAGTCCTAAATATATTGGACCGTTTCGCGTGCTTAAAAAGAGTTGGTCCTGTTGCTTATCGTTTGGAATTACCTCCGAACTTGAGTAAATTTCATGATGTGTTCCATGTTTCGCAGTTAAAGAAGTATATCAGTGATCGAGTCATATTATTCAAGAAGAAGTATTGGACTTGGAACCTAATTTGGCTTTGGAAGAAAGGCCGATTCGTATACTTGAAAGGGCTAACAAGCAACTCAGAAACAAAGTGGTACCCTTAGTTCGTATTCTTTGGCGTTGTGGAAACGTTGAATCAGAAACTTGGGAACCCGAAGCTAAAGTGTTAGCTAAATATCCCGAGCTCTTTGCTTGAGGTAAATCTCCTTCTTTCTTTCCTCTTTCTATTCGATTTATTCTTTCGAATATTCCGTTCCTTTTATCGAATATCATCTTTTATAGATAGATTATTAGAAGCTTTAGTTAGAAATTTTAAGCATAGATAGTAGAGTTATTACCTTTACTATAAAATTTTTGAACTAAAAGCTTTTGGAAATGTTTTATGATTTCAAGTATTTTTACCGTCAAGGAGTGTTGAGACTTGTTATTGGAGACGTTCGATAACTAGTTTTCTCATTTATTGATGCGAAAATGTATCTTTTAAAGTCTTTGACTTGGGACGTCGATGTTCTTAACAGCTGACGAGACCCTTCCGTACCATTGATAAGACTCAGTATTTTTATTACAAATATGTTTTTAAAAGGTTTGAAATAGACCTACATATATGTCACATTACTTCTTCTAAGTTTCGAGGACGAAACTTTTTAAAAGGAGGGGTGATTGTAACAACCCGAAAAGTACCCTATTTTTCTAGTGAAAATATTTTTTACGAATACTTTTCAGCCTGTTTAAGTTTTAAAGTGAATTTATTGTTTCCAGTTGAATTTTGAAATTCCGAGTTCGTATTTGGAATTTTTGAGAGATTCCATGAGAATCCCGTTTTTAAATCAACTTTGACTTTCGTTGACTTTTCCGACTCGCCTTGTAATTTTGAAGACCGAAATTTTATTTAAAAAAATATATTTTTAATTTATTTTTATTAAGATTTATTTGGATTTATGATAATTTAATATAATTATTTTGAATTTATTCGGAATTAAAGAGAAGGTTTTACGATTTAAACCCGAACGTCATTTAACTATTCCCGAGTCGACTTAAATCCCGAAACAAACCCGAAACTCGACTTTGGCATGAGTCACACGCCCCATGTCATCTTTTTCCACTCACTTTAGATATTTTAAATTTATATGATTAAACTAATAATAATATCTAAGATATTTATAACTTTATCGATCCGTCAGTTTAAATTACGCAAATCGAGTAAAATCAGACCCGGTTTCTTCTCATTTCACACGGCTCTCCTACCCTCTAATCGGACTAGATATTTTCTTTCTTTTCATTACAATAACATAATATCTAGATATTTGGTTTAATTAACTTAATATATAAT
>JAIUZE010016532.1:0-29485 GCA_022085475.1 Heliosperma pusillum | reverse complement strand
ATATATATATATATATAGAGAGAGAGAGAGGTGGGATCCGGTGAGTCCATCTAAATATTTGAGTCAGTGAGTCCAGCAAACAATATCATAGAATGTACTAAACAATATCACTGGTTATACTAAACAATATCACGAAAAAAAACAAAACAAAAGGGCTAAAAATATTGTATGTCATATTACCGGCGATGTCACCCATTTATCACATGTTTTCTTTTCAATCTCCATATTTCTCCACTCATACACATTACTCCTTGGAGCTCACACCACCGCGCACCACCACCAATCACAATAAAATTTGTCTTTGTCATTGTTAAATTAAGGGTCTCGTCATCGGCTATGAAGAAGAATGACGGAGGCTAAGATGCTAAGTAGAGAGGTCCCATGAAACGCCAATAATAGTGATGTGCTAGAAGGTAAGGGAGAAAGAACGATAGTGTATATCAGAGGTCCGGTATTGGAATCGGTTGGTGTGAAAAAAACTATGAGAAAAAGAAGTTTGTAATTGTAGGTAAAATTTGTTCATCAGTGGTGTGATATTGTACAGTATAACGCGTGATACTGTTTAGTATAACTTGTGATATTGTATCCTGGACTCACGGACTCAAAAAGATAGGGTGGACTCACATGATCCTAATTATATATATATATATATATATATATATATAGAAGTGGGTTCAAATGAGTCCCTCCTTCTCTTTTGAGTCCTTGAGTCCTAATCCAAGCCATTGGATCAAGAGGATGAATGACTAGGATTACAACAAAATGAAAGGGTCAAGATTGTGAGACACACACAATCCAATCCCTTCAAACCCTAATATATATACCCTTTCTTCATTCATCTTCTTTCATTTTCACATTTCTCATTCTCTTTCTACCTCATTTCTCTCTCTAACATCCTCTTTAAAAAAAACCAAAGAAAAAAAAACCCTAATCCAATCCCACCAGACCCCACCCCCACCGCCACCTCCTCCACCAAAGAAAAAAAACCTGTAGTGCCTCCCCCTGCCGTGCCTCCCCCTGCCGCGTCTCGCTCCCCCTGCGCCGCCTCCCTCCTCCCTCCTCCCTGGAGGGGTGGTGGCGCGTTGGGGTCGTCCGCCTCCTCTCTTCACTTTTTTTTTTTTTTTTTTCTGATTTTGTATGTTTTTTTATATTTTAGATCTTGTTTTTTCATTATGTATTTTTTGTTTCTAGATCTAATTTATTTATTTTCAGATTCACTTCTTTCTTCTTTTTTTTCATTTTTCATTTTTTTGAATTTCTTATGATTTTCTATTTTATTTTTATCTCGTTTTTTATTTTTTTGTTCTCATTTTTTTTTTGTTGGTGGGTTATTGATTATTTTTAGATCTAAAACTACACAGTTATGGACTAAAATTACACAATTATGTACTAAGGTTACACAATTATGGACCAAAGTTACATCATTTTAAAAAAAAAAGGTTAGAAAAACAACCATCACCATTTCAGATCTTGTTTTTTGTTTTTCATGTTTTTTATTTTTATTTAAGATCTACTTTTTTTATATAAGTTTTTTTTTCTAGATCTCATTTTTTTTATATGTTTTTTTTCCAGATCTACCCTTTTTTTTTCAATTCACTTATTTTTATGTAAAATCTCATTTTTTTTTTATATATTTTTTTCCAGATCTAAAGTTACATCATTATGTACTAAAGTTGCACAGTTATGTACTAAAGTTGCACAATTATGTACTAAAGTTACATCATTATGTACTAAAGTTGCACAATTATGTACTAAAGTTGCACAATTATGTACTAAAGTTACATCATTATGTACTAAAGTTGCACAATTATGTACTAAAGTTGCATCATTATGTACTAAAGTTACATCATTATGTACTAAAGTTGCACAATTATGTACTAAAGTTGCACAATTATGTACTAAAGTTGCACAATTATGTACTAAAGTTGCACAATTATGTACTAAAGTTGCAAAGTTATGGACTAAAGTTACCCTATTAATAACTAAAGTTACATTAGTATGGACTGAAATTACACTATAAAAGACTAAAGTTACCTAAACATGTCTTAAAAAATTCAAATTAATATATTAAATCTCACTTTAGTATAAAGTTACACTATAATTGACTAAAGTTACACAATTAATAAATAAAATTTCACTAAAGGTTAAAGTTACACTTATAAAAATGTTAAAATTAAATCATATTTTGACTTAAAGTTACGCAATTAAGAATTGAAGTTATACACATAAAAAAAAACTAAAATCACATAAATTTGTTTTAAAATTATATAAATTCAAATTTATAAAGTCGAAATCACATTTTAGTTTAAAGTTACAAAAATAATGGTTGAAGTTACACTCTTAATGACTAAAGTTAGCCTCATAAAAAGTCAAAAATCACATAGACTTATCTTAAATATACATAAATTCAAATTTATATAGTCGAAATCACATTTTCGTTTAAAGTTACACCAAAAAAACTTGAAATTACACTCGTAATGACTGAAGTTATACTCATAAAAAGTCTAAAATCACATAAATTTGTTTAAAGTTACATAAATTCAAATTTATATAGTCAAAATCACATTTTAGCTTGAAGTTACAAAATTAATGGTTGAAGTTACACTCGTAATGTAGGTGAAAGTCAATAAAACCCACTCATTTTGTTCTAATCTTGCCCTTTCATTTTATTCTAATCTTGTCCATCCATTTTTCTTTTAATCTTGGCCCTCCATCTTTTTCTAATCTTGTCCCTCCATATCTTTCATCTAAAGGCCAAGATGGGGACTCATGGACTCAATTTTGAAGGTGGACTCATCATAACTTGCCTATATATATATATATATATATATATATATAGAGAGAGAGAGAGAGAGAGAGAGAGATAGAGAGAGAGAGAGAGAGAGAGAGAGAGAGAGAGAGAGAGGGTTCTTGTGATTCTACCATTTTTTTTGAGTCCATGAGTCCTTATCTTGGCATTTGGATGAAGCAGATGGAGGGATAAGGTTAAAAGGAAAATGGATGGACAAGATGAGAACAAAATGGAGGGACAAGATTAGAACAAAATGGAGGGACAAGATTACAACAAAATGAGTGTTCCACCTACACATCACCTTGATAGTGTGTCTTTATACTAGAATATGATTTTGAGACAAGTTTTTGAAACTTCAGCTTTTTATGAGTGTAACTTCAGTCATTACGAGTATAACTTCAACCATTATTTTTGTAACTTCAAACTAAAATTTGATTTCGACTATACAAATTTGAATTTATGTAACTTTATGACAGGTTTATGTGATTTTAGCCTTTTTATAAGTGTAAATTCAGTCATTACGAGTGTAACTTCAAGACTTAATTGTGTAACTTCAAGCTAACATTTGATTTCGACTATATAAATTTAAATTTATGTTACTTCAATACATGTTTATATGATTTTAACATTTTTATGAGTGTAACTTCTGTCACTACGAGTGTAATTTCGACCCTTATATGTCTAACTTTAACCCAAAATATGATTTCGACTATACAAATTTGAATTTATGTAACTTATACAAGTTTTTGTGATTTTAGCATTTTTATGAGTATAACTTCAGTCATTACGAGTGTAACTTCAAGGACTATTTGTGTAACTTTAACCCAATATGCGATTTCGACTATACAAATTTGAATTTTTTTCGAATTTAAGACAGCTTATATGATTTTAACCCTTTTATGAGTATAACTTCGGTTTATATGAGTGTAACTTCAGCCCTTATTTGTGAAACTTTAATTTTAAGGCATATATGTGTAACTTTAGGACATGTTTAGGTAAATTTAGTCATTTTTTGGGTAACTTCAGTCATTTATACTAAATGTGATTGAATATTTTAATTTGAATTCATGTAACTTTAAAACAAGTTTGGGTAACTTCTATTTTTAATAATGTAACTTAAGATATAAATAGTGTAATTTGAAGCCTTAAAAGTGACATTTCAAGCCTTAATAGTGTAATTTCAGTCTTTAGTAGTGTAACTTCAATGATTAATAGTGTAACTCATTTATAAAAATGAGATCTAAAATTACGAAAAAAAACATAAGAAATTTGAAAAATTAAAAAATCTAAAAAAAATTACAAAAACAAACATTTGGAAAACAAATACCATTAAAAAAACGAGATCCAATTAAAAAAAAAATTGTCTCTTTTTTCCAGATCAAAATTACAGTAGATCTAGAAAGTAAATATAATATAAAAGATCACTTTAGTCAATAATAATGTAACTTTAGTTAATAATGGACATTTGGTCCTTGGGTGCATCTCGGCCGGTCCCAAAGCCATCCCGGTCGGGACGGGCTTAAGACGGAGGGACGAGCTTAAAGACAGGGTTGGGGACGATGCCAAATGCGCTTAATTCGATTCCAACTTTGTTCCAAGCGACAAGACACTAATGGGTAGCGATACCAAGCTCAAACCATGCCACACAACTCATACAAAAACCATTTCCGTCCCAATTCAATCTCAAACAACCAAGAACTAACATATGAAACACACCACATTCAAAGTAACCACAAAAATTACATATGAACATATAAACATGGTTATAAACATGTAACTTAAGATAATTGATAATCTATCCAACATAACTCTTCCATAAAACATTCAACAACACGAGATTGTCATAACCATTTCTATTTGGTTAATAATTCATAGTGTAGATCCCGTGCGAATGCACGGTATTTTAGATCTTATCGCTTAGATAATTTTATTTCTTGGCCGGGGGTAATATTACGTGAGACAATTTTAAAATATGAGACGGTCTTATTCTGAAAGACAGTTACAATATGTAAAATACAACTCATTTATTAGCATTAAATGAATAATAATTTTAACAATGATTCATCTAACCCTAAAGCTTGAAGTTCAAAATATTGTATTTTAATTCATTGCAATTAATCATATCCAACTTTAATATGTAAGACTTTACAACTAAATAAATTTTATATACGAAACCTAAACAAAATCAACTTGTCATTTAATAGATCATGAACTTATTTTAATAGGTCTATAATATCTTACTTTTATGTATAATACTTTAATACCTTACAATAAAACGATCGAAAATGCAAATTAAACAAAATAAATAAATTAGCCTTTTTTCACTGGAAAATATTTTGATGGAGAATTTGTGTGATAATTTTTTTTTTATCGAAAATAAATGGTAATATTATTAAATATATATTGTATAATAGTATATTTTTGTTGTTTTATATACATATATTTTTTATGGTGCACACATTTTATTATTGAAGCAATCTAAGGGTGAGATAACCACTTATGAGCCTAATTTTTTCAAAATGTATTTATAGAATGATTATAGCTAATAAAGGCCCAAACTCAAGTTGTGAAATTTGAGCGGAAAATTTTCTAGTGACTTATTCTTTTATTTATAGGGGGATTATTTAAGGCACATAAATATGTAATATCGAGTAACCCACCTGCGTTACCTCGTTATTTAACGTCTTCTAAGCTTCCACTTTTCTTCTAAAGAATGAAATTCCTTCTCCGGTCTTCATAGCTTCCTCCGAGGCAAGTAAAAATCAAAACTTTAGGACGAAATCCATTTTTAAGAAAAGATGGGATTTTTGGAAAGCAACAAAGATGAAAATTTATTAGATAGAAAGGAAGAGGAAGAAGAGGGGATTCCAATAGAATTTCGCGTAGAATCCAATTCCGGACTCCAAACGAAAAATTATGAAACGGGTTTGAACGAACTAGAATAAAAATGATTCTCATTAAATTTACCTTAAGATATGTTGATTATGAAAAACCCACTTTCATAAGCCGAGGCCCACTCCACCCCCAGTTTTTGTATCTCAATTTCTAAAATTATTCTTTAGTCTAACTTTTTAAATTTTTACGCTATTTAAGATCTAATTTTATTTGCTTTCATTAGCCTAAGAGAGCTATACTTAAGAAGATTTAAATTAATAAGAAGTTTATTAGAACTTTCTTTGGGAGATTTGATTTTGGCAAAACAGTGTTAACTATTTTATTTAGAGTTTTTGATATGCTTGGTTTTTTTCCTACTTTAGCTTAGTTGTTCTTTTGATAATTTTTGGCTTAAGTTTTCCATTCTTGCATCTGTGTAGGTTTGGATCTTTTTAAAGTTGTTTTTCTCTGTCATTTATGGATCAGTATTGTCTTAGAGATCTCTTAAAAGTTTATGTATTATTTATCTCCATAATTGTTAAATTTACATCATCAATACTTAATTTAGAAAAGTATTATTAAAAAAATTGAAGTATTCTAAAAATAATTATGAAGATAATATAGTTACCTTCGTGGTAAAAAAACCTGCAAAGTATAGAAACTCATGTTATATGCAAATACTTGGTGTAACTTTTAGTACTCCCTCCAATCAAATCCACACTACCCATTTGACTTTTTGCGGTCTACGAGACCACACTTTGACCGCGTTTTTATTCATTTATATATTATTTTTTTAGGTCAAAATTATAATTTTCCGAAACCTATTCTTATAACAAACGTAAAAATATAAATTTTATATATAAATTTCGAAGATTTGACCTATATTATAATCAATGTCAATATTTAACAAGTTTGACTTTAAAAAGTAAGTGGGTAGTTTGGATTGGATTAGAGGGAGTATATTATTTGTTTCACAATGAAAAATATTGTTGGTGTGATGAATATATTACCTATAAATAGTACTTCCTCCAATTCTCTAAGATCTTCCACATTTCCTAAAACGACAAATTCACAAAGATCTTCCACTTTCCTTATTTGTCTACCATTTGTGGTTACTATAACTTATGACCCCACATTCTCTCTCTTACTTTCATTTACATCCACATATTACCATACCACTATTATTCCTTCAAACCAATTGTGGAAGAACTTAGAGAATAAGAGGGAGTAGTATTATCCAATATCTGAAAACTATGATAAAGTGGGTGATCTTATGATTACTAATAGGAATCATATTAGGAACTAAAGTTTCAACCCAAAATCTTTTGAGCCTCTTACATATTGTCGGTGAATATATACTACGTATAAATAGTAAAATTGTCCCACGTTGAAAACTTATCATAAGGTGGAGTGATCATAAACATGATCATCGCACGGGCTTTTAAACTATTTTCTTATATTGTTAAGAAATGACTATTAAAATTTAATAAATGACTTTTAAAATATATTTTTTTATTATTCTAATATTAATATAATATTTTAGTAACAGTTAAGAAATAAATATTATATAGGAAAAGATGGTGTACTACTTATTTTGTTATTAGTCATACATTGAAGAATAATGTATGTATTGTGAATATATTACCCATAAATAGTAACTAGTTCTATTGCCCGTGAAATTCACGAGACTTTTTTTGTTGGTGTCATTTGTGGTGGCATTATTATATCTTTATTAGCGCGTATTTTTTGTTCGGTTGTACAGAGACATTTTGTTTTCTGTATATTTATGGTGTATGAAAGTTTAAGGGGTGTTTATTTTGTAGTTTTTAGATTTATGGTGTACATGCTCAAACAGTTAATTAGAAGATATGGAGTTTTGATATTAAGGAGGAGAAACGATCATAATTCATAACTACCGTCCTAGTCTCATTTTTTTTAATTAATCATGAGATATGAAAAATCTCACCTTAGTATTGAAGTCTTGATTGTGCTTACCCTCTTAGAAATAGAGTTTTAGATGGGTATAAATAACAAAGTTTATGTTAGGTTGGTTATATCGATGTATTTTCAAACTATACTACATAATATATACAATCAATGATACCCTAAACATGCAAAAAAATTGATTTTGGATCCCACAAAAATAGAAAACCTAAGCTTATGGGACTTTTTTCTTAGTTGAAGGAAACAAATGCAATAAAACATCATCTATTTCAATAATCTCTCGGACGTTAACAAACTCATGTCAAAATTGTTAAGTATTTGGTGAAAGTTAAAAACCAGTCACCATGATCCTCATCTCTTCCAAGTCTTTTTACATACTTAGTCGATCACCCCAATGTTATGGGTAATGTTAAAGCCATCCATAATTATTCCATACCAAGGTTTCATCAATCTCGTAGGTACTCTCCGTAATTAGGTTGATTCATTCGCTTTGTATTATGCTAAACATATTAAGCAACGTCGTTGTGAAGTACATAAACCTATATTAATGATCGTCAAACAGAAAGTTAGTAGTTTACTTGTATGTATACGATATCGTAGATAAAAGGGGAAAAAACACCTTATGAAGCTCCATCATAAACCATAGTCATAGTCTCAAATATAGAGTTTTAGGAACTTTTTTTATACCATTCTTATTGATAATAACACTTCATGAGCCTCATTTCTTGTTACATCATCAAGAAATAAAGAAATTAGAATCAATCCCAACACAGTATATATAATAACTTATAAGAAAAAATAGTGTAGTTGTCACTTACCATTTTTGATACTTGGATATGGAAGTACACGTTGTCCTTCTAAAATACAATCAAATACTCCAAATATAAATTGTTATCATTATACTAAAACAAAACAAAACAAATAACCATTGAATGCAAAAATTAGAGAATAAGATTAAGATTGCACGAGAAAATAACTACAAAACTATAAGTGTAACAAATTTGTAAATATACGTACTTGTCAATTGTTGGCATGAGACATAAGTTATCATCCAAGGCTATAAAGAAAATTTGAATTTGGAATGTATTGGTAAGTATTAAAAATGAGTTGTGAATAAGGACTTGTAAAATAAGTTAGGTTAAAGGGAGATGAAAAGAATGTTTAATTGCAAAGTTATAATAGAGTGGAAAAATTTAGTGAAATAAATAAAGTATTCGAAACGAGATAGATGAAGGGGTTTAAACTTCCTTATAGTTATTTGTAAGTTGATAATTAGTTGGTAATGAAGATATAATAATAGACATCAATTGAGAAATTTAATTTGAAATTTCAGTTTTTTTTTAATTGTGTCAAGGTATACAAAAATGTAAGATAAAATAAAAGTATAACATTTATGTAACTTTCTAAATATTTTTTATTAATTATGGGTGTGATATGTGGCAAGAAGTTGAGAGATGACACGTGTCACTTCAATGGAGACTCAACAAGTCTTTTTATATTATTGTAAGAATTGTCTCACATCGAAAAATTACTATAACATAGGGTGATTGTATGATTATAATTAAAACCCACAATTTTTTAAGGGGGTGTTTTGTCGTAGGCTTCATAAGGGATTATAATGGATTAAATTCATTTTAGTGTTTGGTTGAAAACTTTTGGAATGGAGTTAGATACCTAATGGATTCCAACTCCATTCCAACCCCTTATATACACCCAATATTCTAACTCCATTCCACCTTATTACTACTATTATATTCATTCCAAGACTCAACCCAAACACTTATGAGTTAGTATAGGGTTCTAACTCCATACCTCTATGATATTAGAATCCATTCCAATCCATTCTAATACGTTGAACCAAACACCCCTAAGTCTCTTAAGTATGGTGTTGGACAGTTCTTCAAAACTTGTAATATAATCATCACAATAAGGAAATTTACTTCATTAAAATTAATTTAGAAAAATTATCATAAATAATAATTTTGATGATAAACTAGTTAATGCGTTATTAGTCCCACATTGAAAAAATAATGTATTTGTGGTAAATATATATACTAAGTGTAAATTGTAAAAGTATCCTATATCGGAAAATATCATGAGCTAGAGTGATCATAAATATGATTATAAATAGGATTCATTTTAGTCTCTTAAGTATTGTCTTAAAGAACTCTTAAAAGTTTGTATATCCTATACTAAATATGTTATTTGTCTCACATTGAAAAATAATGTAAGTGTGGTGAATATACTATGTATAAATAGAGGAATTGTCCCACATCATAGAAATATCATAAGCTGTAGTGATCATGCGATTATAAATAAGAGTCGTCCTTGGACCTTGATATCAACCCAAAATCGTTTAAGTCTCTCAAATATTGTTTTATAGAGCTCTTAAAATTTTGTATTAATTATGAAAATAAATAATTAGATTAGTGGTAAAAAAAATGTGATCACTACAGTGTAAAATCTCATATTATTTCCACATAATAATAGATATAAATAGTAGAATTGCCCCATATCAGACAATTACATAGCATTAGTGTAAATTTCTTAGATAACTTGGATCATTTTTCGAAAGTCACAATGTTAATACTAATTTCTTTGTAAAATGCAAAATCTGAAATTTTCATTAGTGTAAATAATTTGCCGCCCACCCTTTTATATATACATAGCATATATTATTATAAAAGGCTGTTAAAAGTGTAGATAAGTACGTTGCCTTTCGTAATTAATCCAAACAACACGAGCAGTAGTCAAACAATAAACAAAGTTTCGTGTGTACAGTACTACAGTAGGGGTGGTCAAAGAGACGGGCCAGCCCGACCCGAACTTTGGGCCACTCTAATGGCCAGCCCGCCAGCCCAGCCCGACCCACCACCTCCCACGCTCCCAGGCCGGTTTGGGTCCCCACTCACCAGGCCCGACCCGCCCAAAACCCGGCCTGACCCCCAGCCCACCCCTCCGGACCCCTCCTTTCTCGGCCCGACCCCCAGCCCGGCCCGACCCTGTGTACGGCATTACGACCCCGATCGGGACTCAAAACCCCAATCGAGGACGCAACAATTTAAATTTAATAAAACAGAAAACCGCAAACAAGGCAACCCCAGTCAGGGTTACTCCTTCCCGATCAGGGACATGGTGCTATGGCTTTTTCGCGCTTATACTTGTGGATGATTTGCTCGAAGTGATTACAATCTTGATCCCAAGGTCAACCCTATAGGGGACACAATACACATTGTTTACCCTTAAAAACATATCTTTCATGCATGACGAACTTTATTTGTCATTTCACAAATCACCTTAACCATGAATTTGATAATTCCGATTATATGAGCGTACCCTCTGACTCCCCAACTCACATTATATCAATTCCGAGCTCACACCGATTTCCTCTTGAAAACCCAAATACTTTTATATACTTTGTGATCAATATCACTAACATATATGACTGTATTCATGCAATCTAGTTTTCATTTATGTGTGACAATGTCATACAGAGTAAATTTTGTTTATAATATAATTTCTTGTAATAACATTAGGTTATAATACTCTGTACTATTTAGATACTTAGACAATTATTTTTTAGGTCTAAACATAGGTTTGTGCTAGATCAAAAAGCTGATGCTGCAATGGTGTCCAATTATAGGTATCGGCAAGACAACATCAGCAAGACATTTATATGATCATGAGAAAGTTTGTGGTCATTTTGGCAAGAAGATATGGATATGTGTGTCAAAGAATTTTGAAGTTACAAGACTATTGAATGAGATGGTTGAATCGGTTACGTCCACTAAATCGAAGTTATCAAACATTGATGCTATCACGAAAAAGCTCCAAGAAAAATTGAAAGGCAAGAAATTATTGCTTGTGCTGGATGATGTATGGAATGAGAGTGAACAATTATGGGGCGCTTTCAAAGGATTGATGCGCACAACTGGAATAGGGCCTGGAAGTGTAATTTTAACTACAACTCGTAGCGACGAAGTTGCAAATAGTGCAAGAGCAATATTTAAACACAAGCTAGAAGGATTATCGAGAGACAAAAGTTGGTCCCTGCTTTGTCACATAGTTTGTAGCAACACCATTCAACGAATTGATTCCGGTAAGAAGAAAGTTGGGGAAAGAATTGTGGAGAAGTGTAAGGGCGTTCCTTTGGCCATTAAAGTGATGGGTGGTTTATTGCAGTCCAAGCTGCATTTATATGAATGGGAATTAATAGAAAAAAGTGAGTTGTGGGATCTGCCAGAAGGTAAACACATAATCCTTCCGTCTTTATTGTTGAGTTTTCACAATTTACCTTCTCCATCCATAAAGCAATGCTTTGCCTATTGTTCGATTATTCCTAAAGGTCATAATGCTTACAAAAGAGAATTGATGGGTCTTTGGTCATCTCAAGGTTACCTTTGTAATGGTGAAAGCAACAATCAAACGCCAGAGGAAATTGGTGAGAAGTATCTGCATATTTTGCTTGGTAATTCATTGCTAGAAAGCGTGCCTACGCCACTAGGAGTTGAGGGTTACACGATGCACGATTTGGTGTATGATCTTGCTGTATATGTTTGTGGCAGTGACCTGGTCAAGGAGGCAAAAGGCCTGTCTGAGGAAGGTAGTTGTCGACATCTAGTAATCAGTTCTGAAGAAAATAAATCTATGTGGGATTTTCCTTCGCAAAAGGCTCTTAAAAAGCTTAGAACACTAAACCTAAAGGGTAATAATTCCATACCGCGAAATGTGTTGAGCCACACAAAATATTTGCGCACACTATTCCTTGACCGGACTAACATAACAGAGGTACCCTCAGCTATCGGTTTGTTGAAGCATCTTAGATTTCTTGATGTATCTCACAATCCAATCACCACATTGCCAGATTCTATTGGTAAACTATACCAACTACAAACATTGATACTCCAACGCTGTACAAGCATGGTAACACTACCAAAAGTACTGAATAAGTTAGTAAACTTGAGGCACATCTCGACTACGGCACCCATGTTTGCATGGAAAGGTCTGCACCAATTGATTAACCTACAAAGCTTGCCTTCTCTTTCTTTGAATGACGATGGAGAAGGATGGACCATTGATGAGCTTGGACATTTACATGAACTTAGAGATGAGGTTCATATCTTGGGTCTTGAGTACATTAAAGACAAAAATATTGCACTGAAAGCTGGGCTTTCTGGAAAAGCAAATGTTACGAAGCTAAAACTGTCTTGGGTGGAGAGAAGAGAAGACACTACTGTTGGTATATCTGAAAAAGATGTTGATGTCCTGGAAGGCCTTGAACCTCACTCAAACATAACATCATTGGAAGTACTTAACTTTAATAGTTTGAGATTTCCGACATGGATCTCGAAGATGGCTGTTTTGACTAAAGGATCAAGCGGTGACCGAACACAACTAAGCAATCTTACCGAGGTTAAACTGTTGAACTGCAATAAATGTCAAACACTTCCTAAACTAGGGCAACTACCTCTCCTCAAAATTTTAACTTTAAGGGGACTTGATGTCGAAATCATTGGTAACGAATTTTATGGTGGTGATGATCTTGGCATGCCGACAATGGTATCATTTAAGTATCTTAGAGAGCTTGAGATCTCTGGATTTCGTAGGCTCACGACATGGAGGGAGCCACCAAAAGCAGGATTTCCTAGTCTTGAGAGACTAAAAATTATGGACTGTAGTCTGTTGGAATCGATTCCTTCATTTAGATTTGAATCCTTGACGACTCTAGAACTTGTAGATCTTAATAGTGTGGAGTCCTTGGATATCATCAAATATAATACAGGTCTTACTTCTCTCATCATGGATGTGCTGCCCAGAATTGAGAGCTTACCTCAGGAGCTTGCAAATTGTAGGATGCTCCAAACATTACACATATCGTGTTTGACAAAGTTGGCGGCATTGCCCAGAGGGTTAGAGTCGATGGTTAATCTCAAATCCATCAAAGTAGCACATTGCGATGCCTTGAGCTTTGTAATGAATGGTGTGTTTCCTATCCGGTCTTCGCTTCAAACCTTTGAAATCGTTGATTGCCCAAATCTAAGAATGATTCCAACTAATCTTGAAGAATGTACTTTGTTAGAGACTCTCGTGATACTGCAATGTCCTATGATTAAAGTTTCAACAACCAATATCAGCAAATTACTCCGGCTTTCTAAACTGAGGATCTGCTTTAGGTCAGCTGTGCATTTAAGATTAGTGCTTGATGCTTCCAAAAATCTTCCACGTTTAAGAAGATTGGAGATTGACGGGTATAGAGATGAGAAGGAAATGAGAGAGTACTTCTCTAACATGAACCTCTTCCTCCGTCTCCCATCTCTCACGGAACTGATGTTGCGAGGGCGCCCTAATATCAAGATTCTTCCTCAACAACTTCATCTCCTAACTCGAATTACCCATTTGTATATCTGGAACTTCGATGACTTGGAAGAAATACCAACTTGGATTTGCGAACTCTCGTCTCTTTGCTATTTGATCTTAGACCATTGCACTAATTTGAAAAGACTACCTTCCAGGAAGGACTTGCAATGTTTAATACATCTAAATTGTCTGAGAATTACAAGCTGTCCGCGTTTGGTGGAAATATATGCCAAGGAAGGCCCTGAATGGCATAACATCTCACATATCAAGGAGATTATTGTAGATGACAAAACAATCCAAGATGTTGGCATAAATGCTTTTGATAGTTCCACACTCCTTGGTTAACATCCTTTATTTTTTTTAAATCTTAGTTTAACATCTTTCCATATTCATCATTATAAGTTTTGTAGGTGTAAAACCAATAAATAAAAGTTATTATGAATCGTTACTCGAAGGTTATTTATGAAATTTAATTAGAGGTTTTACACTTTTACATTAAGGTTCTGTTTTGACAATACATAGCTTCTATCCTATATTTCTTCCACCGTATATTTTAATAAATGTTATTAACATGTAGTTGCTTTTCTTGCACTTATTTATGGATGAGAATTAATATATAAATCACACGGGAAGATATCAATTAATAAGCATGTATATATTCATAATTAACGTATTAAAAATTATAAATTATGACCTTCATAAATCGAATTGAATAATTTTTAAAAAAAAAATATTTGTTATCTACAATAATATATGTTGGGAATGTAACCCCAACTTTATATGCAATCCTTAAGTTATAGGAATTTATTTAGTAGCATTAAGATGAGATGTTATTTCATGTTATATGTAAATAAGATTAAATATAAGGAGTTAGATTTAGAATGATGTTAATCACTCTTAATGTTACTAGGTAGGTTAAGACTTGGGACTTTATAAATAGAAGTCATGGTCATTGTTGGAAAAGTGTGAATGTCTGCTTAATATCCCGAGTTAAGCATAAATTGAAATCTTATCTAGTAGCGAAGTATTGGAAGGTTGAGATTGTATTAATGTTACGATTTGAATAATAATACAAGTTGGATTGTGCTTAAGTCCATAACAAAAAATATTGTATCTCTCGTCTTTATATTATTTGTACCAAAAACCCAACAAGTGGTATCATAGCTACTACTCGATTGAGAAAAGTTTTGGTACAAAGTTTGAGATGGAGTTCTTTAATGGTAAAGATAATTTCCCGTTGTGGCAAAGCATGATAATTGATGTTCTCATACAACACGGGTTGTATGCAATTCTTGAAAATAAGAAGCCTGATGATGTTCAAGTTCTCAAATGGGAGGACTTGAAATTCTGTATGGTTAGTACAATCCGGTCAGCCCTTGCACCTGAAATCAAGTATAGTTTGTTAGAGGAGACAAATACAAGGGAGTTGTAATACTCCGAATTCTTCACCTTGGTACTCGGTCCAGTAACGGGTTTTCGACCGAGTAGTTGAGTCTCTCACTTAGGCAGGCTTCTGCGTGAGTGGCACTTGCCCGAGTAGAGGTACTACTCGACCGAGTACAGTTTACTCGGCCGAGTGTCTTGTTAACTCGACCGAGTGCGCGTCGATCAGTCGGGTTTTTCAAGCGGTTTTGAATTAAGATAATTAAGGGTTATAAAAGTATTTGGTCAGTTAAGCTTTAGTTATTTTAAAGCTTTAGAAAACTAAAATTGTAATTTAATAAGGGATTTGGGGTGTTTACTTTTAGCTCGTCTTATTGAAAACGGACACTATCCGTCACAAACTGAAGATGGATAGTGTCCCTATCACAGTATGGGGGGGCTCAAATAGCCCTCCGTTTGACCTCCCCTACTTACATATAGTGAGATGTACACTATCCGACTTCAGCTAGTGAGAAATAAATGTCCGTATTCAAAGAGAATGTGTGCTTTACTTTTCGCTAGAACTTACTAGAACTAATCTTACAATAATATAAAAAGGCTTGTTGAGCCTCCATTGAAGTGACACGTGTCACGTGTCCATTTCTTGCCACATGTCATCTCTATAATTAACAAAAATAATAAAAAAAAACCTACATAATTATTGTACTTTAATTTCATTTCTCTTGCCTTTTCGTATACCTTGACACAATAAAAAAAATTTAAAATTAAATATCTCAATTGATTCCCATTATTGCATCTTCATTACCAACTATTTGTAATCTTTCTATACAATAATATAAAAAGGCTACATTGATTGGCTAATAGAATGATACATGACGAGGTACAATTCCATGTTAAATTAAAAATAATCTATATTATATTATAAAAAGTCTAACTGAGCGATGTGTTAAAGCCACGTTGACGTGGCGTCATTGGCATCTAACCAAACCTCTATATAGCTTATGTGAGTTTTGCACACTTTCATTACTGTCTTAGGCACCCACTAACTGAAGACTCTTCACCTTCTTTTAACATTAAAATGATAATTACCGCAATATTAATAGATTATAACCCCTTTCATTTCAGTATATTATATGTTTATTTCTATATGGGAAATTATATGCTCATTTATTGATTTGTATAGTATTCACTTTTCAGATCGTGTAGGTTGATTGTTTTAGAAATCCAAAAATGTACTACGTAATAACTATTAAAGTACAAAGTATTCGCCTTTTTCAAATGGCATGGAGAGGAGCACGATTTAAGTCCCACTCATTTTTCCTCTAATTATTTTATGTATATATGTATTTAGTCGAAATATTAATTTTTGACTTTAATTATGTAATTTGTTGAAGTTCTATTTTGATTTGCCCTTATTTTAATAAATATTAATTAATTATGTAATATGTTCCATTTCTTGATTAAAAATGTATTCTAATAGATGAATGTCAAGACTGATTTCGTAGACATTATCTATTATAAAATTGTGTTCATCATGGATCTGTAACAAATAGGTTCAAGAAATGAGAGAGTATTGCTTACAATTTTTAGACATCTTTGTAATTGATTTATAATGTGGAGTCAAAAGTAATGTTTGACTTCGAAAATGGAACTTGGAAAAAGCATATCACCCATTAGTGTAGATGAAACCAAAAAATCAAAACACAAACGTGGACCATAAACGAACCTGTGAATTTCACGGGCAATTAAACTAGTTGGGTTTAATATGTGTTGTGTATATCTATACCGATCCCACTAATTGGTAGAGTTCTACATTTACCGGCGAGTTTTGAGCAATTATAAAGACCTTGGCTTCAAAAGTTACTGCAGATTTTAAATACAAAATTTGAAGCTCTAAATAAAAATAAAAATAAAAACCTATACGGTAGTATAATGAACTGCTACCCGTTTACATTCAAACACTAGAAAAATTAAAAAATTAGATTATCTTTTTGTATAAGAAAACCGTTCATGTATTATTATTAGAATCCTTTCTTTTTGTAAAGTAGCCTGCTCCCCATAAAACAGTACTAATCTAAGTAACATATTCAACTAGTTTTAGACCCGTGCAAAAATGCACGGGTTGCTTTATTATTAGTTGTAATATTCACATTTAATACATCGTTTTTCTTAGCCTAAGACTTGTCAATCTTAAACTCTGACACAAATTCCCAAAACGACCCGTTAATTTAGGGAGAGAACTGAACCACTTGATTAATTAAAGAAGTTCAAATAATTTATAAAATTTTAAATAATAATCTATTGTTAGTAATTATTTCAACAAAAAAATATAAGTCATAAATAATATTATAGTTGGTCTTGCTTCAGACGGATCATTTTGGTCTGAAGCAATAAGACGACATTTTGTAACCACTTTACAGTTAGATGTAACCACTATTGAAAACAAGTTGATATAAGCTGTGGTTACATTTTATCAAAAAGTGGCAACATAATCCTGTCTTATTTTTCAGACGGAAATAGTCCGTCTGAAATAAGAATTTGTGATAATATTAATGTATAAGTGTTTATACATAAATGTAAAATTAGAATTATACGGAGTATTACTTTACTATTGCCAAACATGATTTTAAAAAGAATTATGTATCTTGTATAAAATCAATAAGGAAACAATCCGGGAGTTTTAAAAACGAATTAAAAAAACATTATGTATCTTTTATAAAATATTAGTGTATATCACATATTAAATATTTCAAAAATCATATAAATTTGTTATTTTTATAAAATAATGTACTATGACCTACTTATAACTGGCCTGACATGTATAGTTGAACCTGAATTTGTGTCCATAACACTGACATGATATATGTGAATGTGACCCATATATTCACTAATTGTATAATATAAGCTTTTATTGTAATTTGCTAATAATTTCTATAGTTCATAAATGAAAAAATGTAGAGATGGTAGGATGGTAGGATGGTAGATTGGTATGATCAAAAAAGAAATTAAAGTTCCTAATTTTAAGGAACAACACGTTTCATTGAGAAAAACCACTTTATTTCCTAAAATTACTTGCCTTGCCCTGGCTTTTTGAACTTCGGCTTCCCTACAGCTAGGTTGGTCTTAGCCTTGCCCTTACCTTTGCCCTTGTTGGCAATCATGAGAACGTCATGTTTCAGTCTCCCACTCAATTTCAGATCACTCTCTGTCTGTACAAGGAGTGAGTAGAGCTGATGAAGACTCTTCTTCATATCATTCATATAGTAATTTGCCCTGAAAAGGGCAAAACCATCATGAAGTGAATGAAGAACGCGGTCTATGACGATCTTCTCATCGATTTTGCAACCAAGTGCCTCCAGTTTCTCGACATTCTCAATCATGTCAAGAATGTGTGGGCTAACTGCTTGGCCCTTCTGGAGGTTCGCTTCAAAGAAGCGACAGGTATGCTCATAGCTAACGATCCTCGGAGCTTTCGAGAACTCGTTAGAGAGCGTGGTGAAAATCTTGTTTGCACCTTGGGCAATGAATCGCCTTTGCAAATTTGATTCCATTGAAAAGATGAGTACGTTCTTTATCGCACCCGCCTCCATTACGAAATCTGCAATGAAACTATTCAGAAAGACAAGCTAAACAATGACAAATTGAACTAAGATTAGACACTTTGAGATTGCTCTGTTTTTGTTTGAACTGGATGCTAAAAGAAAAGGATAGAACCTTAACCAAAGCACAAAGCCAATGGTTGAGGGTTGAACCTTGATCCCAGCACACAGCTAAGGGTCTAAGCTCCCTTCCAAGCACAAAGCAAAGGAAGTTTTCTCAAGCAAACATCCAAGAAATATTTACAGAAACACGGTTTCAGTTTTATGTTTTACTTCAAATCTGCCTTTCATTCATTAGGAATAAGCCTTATATAGGCAATGAGATTACATCTTGCTCGTTCAATACATCCTAGGGCCACAATTGGTTTGCAAAAGAAACAGACATAACAGCTACTTTGTTCAGAACTAAAACAATAAACTAGAAAAAGCAGTTCTAATGAGACAATCTGCCTTAATTGGGTTGTTTAGGTTGAAACTGGTGGAGGAGTGGACTTTCAAGCTTGATTCTTGAGCTCAACTGAAGTGGGATGAATGCCAAAGGTCCTGCTAAAAGGCCTTCGAGCTTGTTTGATCAAAATGGGAAAGTTTGATAGTGACATTTTAACTACTGCAAAAGGACTGAATTCTGGACAGTTTGGGTTTGTCCCTAAGCTAACTTTTTGTGTATGCATTTCCTGAGGAAGAAATCCTGGACAAAGTTGTAGAGGACCCTCCCTAGGACTTAGGTTGATGGTTGGTTAGGCTTGTTTGAATGTTAGAGACCCCCATGGACCCTGTTTAGAAAGACTGTGACTGACTGTTTGTGGCTGAGGGTTGCTGTTGTTGTGTTGGGTTTGTTTTGTTTTTGGCTGTGTGTTGTTGTGGCTTAGTCTTGGAAAGTGGATGGCTAGGCTTTGTTCTGGTTGGTGTGGTCTTGTCTTTGCTGGCCTGAAGTGGTGGTCACTTGGACTGAATAAGACATTGTCATAACTAGTCATGGTGTTGTCTGAATGGTTGTTGTTGCCTTGAATGATGTTGTTATCTTGATGTTGTTGATGTTGAGTCTTGTCTTGATCTTGTGTCTTGCCTTGGTCATGTACTCCTGTTGCAACCTCCCTTTCTTGAAAAGGATTTGCCCTCAAATCTTCATCACCTTCATCATCTGATTCACCATGGTAGGGGCTTAGGTCTCCAACATTGAAAGTACCATGGACACCATAGCTTCCTGGTAGATCCACTTTGTAAGCATTTGTGCCTATCTTCTCCAATATCTCAAATGGTCCATCAGCTCTTGGCATGAGCTTGTTTCTTCTCTTGTCTGGAAATCTCTCTTTTCTTAAATGCAACCATACAAGATCCCCTGCCTTGAACTCCCTTGCTTTCTTAGGCCCTTTGGACCTAGCCTTGTACAACTCATTGGACCTTTAAATCTGCTTCTTGACTTGCTCATGAATCTGTATCATTTGCTCAACTCTTTTCTTTGCATCATAGCTTGCTTTGCTTCCTTTGACTGGTGCTAGGTCTGTAGGCATGAGAGGATTAGTTCCATAAACTGTTTCAAAAGGACTTTTACCTGTGCTGATGGAGGGAGCTCTGTTGAAGGCAAACTCAGCTTGTGCTAGCCTGAGGTCCCAATCTTTTAATGACTTAGAAACAATGCTCCTTAAGATCTTTCCTAGTGTCCTGTTAGTGACTTCTGTCTGCCCATCAGTTTGGGGATGGTGAGAAGTACTAAACAATAGCCTGGTCTTCAATAGCTTCCATAAGGTTCTCCAGAAGTGACTCATGAAATTTGTGTCTCTATCTGAGACAATGCTCCTAGGTACCCAATGTAACTTGACAACCTCCCTAAAGTATAGTTCAGCTACCCCCAAAGCATCCTCGGTCTTCTTACAAGCAATGAAATGTGCCATTTTGCTGAACCTATCTACTACCACCATGATTGAATCCTTTCCCCTTTGAGTTCTTGGTAAGGCTACAATGAATTCCATGCTAAGGTCTTCCCATGGCTTGTTTGGTACTGGAAGTGGTGTGTAAGGGCCAGCTTGAAAGTGTGCTTTGGCTAGTTGACAAGACCTGCATCTCTTGAGGGCATCTTGCACATCACTGAGCATTTTAGGCCAATAGAACTGATCTTGCAATATGTCATAGGTCTTCTGCACCCCAAAGTGACCAGCAAGGCCATTGGAGTGAACCTCTTTGACCAGTAGTCCTCAATAAGGTCCCTTAGGCACACATAGTCTGTTTCCATAGAACAAGTAGCCTTCCTGAGCTGTGTACTTGCTCCCTTTCTTGACTTGCCCTTCCTGATACACCTCCCATTCATGCTTGAAGTCTGGGTCTTCCTGATAGAGCTTTTTCATGAATTCAAATCCCAACACCTTTTGTTCCATGAAGGTTAACATCACAGATCTTCTAGACAAGGCATCAGCTACAACATTGTTCTTACCCTCTATGTACTTACTGGAGAATGAGAAGGATTGTACGAATTCTACCTATTTGGCATGCCTGGGGTTGAGTTTATGATGTCCATTGATGTATTTGAGAGCCTCATGATCAGAATGAAGCACAAATGGCTTAGGCTTCAAGTAGTGTCCCCAATGGTTTAGTGCTCTCACAATGGCATAGAACTCCTTGTCATATGTGGAGTAATTAAGCTTGGCCCCATTTAACTTCTCACTGAAGTATGCAACAGGTTTCTTCTCTTGAGTAAGCACAACTCCTATGCCAAGGCCACTGGCATCACACTCTACCTCAAAGAGTTTGATAAAAATCTGGTAGAACCAATATTGGAGATTTACACAATAGTTCCTTGATCAGGTTGAAGGACCTTTCAGCCTTCTCATTCCACTTGAATTCTCCCTTCTTCATGCACTCAGTAATAGGGGTCATGATTGAACTAAACCCTTGTATCAACCTCCTATAGAAAGAGGCTAACCCATGAAAACTTCTAACATCAGTGACAGTTTGAGGAAGGGGCCACTCTTTGATTGCTTGCACTTTCTCAGGATCAACTGCCACTCCTTCCTTAGAGATGATGAACCCAAGGAAGTAAACCTCAGGCTGCATGAAGGTGCATTTTTCTAGTTTGCCATACAACTTGTTCTCCCTTAGGATCTCAAACAACAACTTCAGGTGCTGCAAATGTTCTCCCCTAGTTGAACTGTAAATAAGAATGTCATCAAAGTAAACCACCACACACTTGCCTAAGTAGGGTCTTAGGACCTCTGTCATCAACCTCATGAAGGTACTAGGGGCATTAGACAACCCAAAAGGCATCACCAACCATTCATAGAGCCCATGTTTAGTCTTGAAAGCTGTCTTCCATTCATCCCCTGCTCTTATCCTCACTTGGTGATAGCCCTGCCTTAGATCAATCTTAGTGAATACTTGAGCTCCACTCAACTCATCCAGAATATCATTAAGTCTAGGTATGGGGAACCTATACTTGATGGTGATGTTGTTGATGGCCCTACTGTCAATGCACATACGCCAAGTCCCATCCTTCTTTGGCACAAGCAAGGCTGGTACAGCACAAGGGCTAAGGGATTCCCTGACATAGCCCTTGTTGAGCAGCTCACCTACTTGAAGTTGGAGCTCTTGTGTAGCCTTAGGATCACTCTTGTAAGCTGGCTTGTTGGGTAGGATAGCTCCAGGCACTAGGTCAATGTGGTGTTCTATTCCCCTAAGTGGTGGCAATCCACTAGGGAGCTCAATAGGAAAGACATCACCATAACTTTCTAGGATAGACTTGACCTCTTCAGGGATATCAATCATGCTCATCCCAGTCTCCTTGGCAAGTAATATGTACACAGGTTGTAACTCACTTAGCTCTTGTACTAGTTCTGACTCACTTATCAACATGACTTCCTTGGAAGCCTCATTCATGGGGTTTGGGTTGATCTTTAAAGCAGGTGGTAAAGGTGCCAGGGTGATTTTCTTCTTCCCATACTTAAAAGTGTAGGTGTTGTCCCTCCCATGGTGAATGGCATCCCTATCAAACTCCCATGGCCTCCCAAGCAAGAGGTGACATGCATCCATAGGTAGAACATCACAAAGACTTTCATCCACATACCCTTTACCAATTGAGAAAGGTACAACACATTGTTTATCCACCTTGATCTCAGCCCCTTTGTTTAACCATCTGAGTTTGTAGGGTAGGGGGTGGTCCTTGGTGGGTAGAGCTAGTTTGTCTATCAGTGTTTTGGAGGCCACATTAGTTCAGCTTCCACCATCAATAATGAGGTTACACACTCTGCCCTTGATAGTACATCTGGTCCTAAAAATCTGGTGTCTTTGATCCTCTTCCAAAGGCTGGGGTTGAGTATGCATTACCCTTCATGTTACCAAACTTAACCCTGCATCAGGCTCTATCAACTCCTCACTAGCCTCTACCTCAGGCTCTTCCATCTCATCATCACAGACCAACACTTCATCATCTCCCCAATGAATTACTTCTAGGGTGCTCAGAGCCCTTTTAGATGGACATTCTCTAGCAAAATGTCCATATCCTTGACATTGAAAACACTTTTTGAGAGGGGTAGTCTTCCTTTGGCCTGCTTCAACAGCCTTGCCTTTATCAGGGTTGAAAAGAGCCTTAGTAGGAGCCACAGGTTCTCCCATCTTGATTCGTACAAAAGGTTTGTAGGTAGGGGTTCTAGCAGGTGTCTTAGAGGCACTGGCTTTCCCTTTCCCCAACTTTTCTAATCTTAAGGACAAGTTAACAGCTTCCTCAAAGGACTATATATTTTGTAGCCTGACTTTACTAGCTATCCTTTCATCCAAGCCTTCTAAGAACCTTGCTATCTTTTGCTCAGACTTCTCAACAACCTCACATTGCAGTGTGAGTTTTTCAAAGTCCCTTAGGTAAGACTCTACAGGTCATTGGTCTTGCTTTAGGTGAGTAAGCTTAATGAACATGTCCTGAGTGTAGTCCCTAGAGACAAACTTAGCTCTCATTTTCTTTTTCAGTTTGAGCCATGACTTTACAGGTTCTTTCCCTTCCCTAACCCTCAAGGTTTTCATGTTTTCATACCATAGTGAGGCATAGCCTTTTAGTTTCATGATAGCAACCTTAAAAGCCTTTTTATCAGTGTATCCTTTAAACTCAAAGACTCTTTCTACAGACCTTAGCCAATCTAGGAAATCATCAGGGTTCATGCTACCTAGAAAGTCAGGGATCTCTACCTTTATGTTCTTTGTCCTGGTGTCTGAGAAGACTTTGATCTGAGCCATCTGAGTCTGACATTTCAAACTGATCTACAGGTTGCCTCCTCCTTCCTCCACCTTGTGGGAAAGGTGCTCCTCTTCCTCGACCTCTGCCTCCCCTTGTATCATTGTTCTGTTGGCCCTCAAGGAGTTCATTGACAGATCTAGAGACCTCCATTACAGTTCTGACAAGACCTTGAACTGTGTTTTCAAGACCTGTGATTCTCTCTTCACTCATGGTTGGATTTTGTATTTTTAATGTAGTTAGGTAAATGAACTCACAAACCAAAGCTCTGATAACCAATTTGCAATGAAACTATTCAGAAAGACAAGCTAAACAATGACAAATTGAACTAAGGTTAGACACTTTGAGATTGCTCTGTTTTTGTTTGAACTGGATGCTAAAAGAAAAGGATAGAACCTTAACCAAAGCACAAAGCCAATGGTTGAGGGTTGAACCTTGATCCCAGCACACAGCTAAGGGTCTAAGCTCCCTTCCAAGCACAAAGCAAAGGAAGTTGTCTCAAGCACACAGCCAAGAGATATTAACATAAACAAGGTTTTAGTTTTATGTTTTACTTCAAATCTGCCTTTCATTCATTAGGAATAAGCCTTATATAGGCAATGAGATTACATCTTGCTCGTTCAATACATCCTAGGGCCACAATTGGTTTGCAAAAGAAATAGACATAACAGTTACTTTGTTCAGAACTAACACAATAAAGTAGAAAAAGCAGTTCTAATGAGACAATCTGCCTTAATTGGGTTGTTTAGGTTGAAACTGGTGGAGGAGTGGACTTTCAAGCTTGATTCTTGAGCTCAACTGAAGTGGGATGAATGCCAAATGTCCTGCTAAAAGGCCCTCGAGCTTGTTTGATCAAAATGGGAAAGTTTGATAGTGACATTTTAACTACTGCAAAAGGACTGAATTCTGGACAGTTTGGGTTTGTCCCTAAGCTAACTTTTTGTGTATGCATTTCCTGAGGAAGAAATCCTGGACAAAGTTGTACAGGACCTTCCCTAGGACTTAGGTTGATGGTTGGTTAGGCTTGTTTGAATGTTAGAGACCCCCATGGACCCTGTTTAGAAAGACTGTGACTGACTGTTTGTGGCTGAGGGTTGCTGTTGTTGTGTTGGGTTTGTTTTGTTTTTGGCTGTGTGTTGTTGTGGCTTAGTCTTGGAAAGTGGATGGCTAGGCTTTGTTCTGGTTGGTGTGGTCTTGTCTTTGCTGGCCTGAAGTGGTGGTCACTTGGACTGAATAAGACATTGTCATAACTAGTCATGGTGTTGTCTGAATGGTTGTTATTGCCTTGAATGATATTGTTGTCTTGATGTTGTTGATGTTGAGTCTTGTCTTGAACTTGTGTCTTGCCTTGGTCATGTACTCCCGTTGCAAAATCACTATAAGCAAGTGATTCATTTGCTTCTGCATTGGGGCCTGGGTTTGGTGGTAGTGGCTCAGTCAAGTACTTGAGCTTACCGTCAGCAATGGCAGCATTCCGTAATGCCGCCTCCCAGTCCTCAAAGTTGGACCCGTTATTCTTCAGTCGCGTTGACTGATTCATAGTGTCCATGAACATCTTAAGCCAGGACTCACGTCCGAGCGTGGCACTTGGCATTGGGTCATCAGTGTGGCCAGCCATTTTGTTATTTAGCAGTTATATCTGTATATAAGACTGTGAAAAAGAAAATAAATATGATAAGTATTCATCGTTTTAAATTTGAGTCTAATGAAAAACTGTTTAATTCGATGACTCGTGCATTTGTACAATTGCCTCCCTCAAGTATTATATAAATGATCCCAAGACTCAATTTCTGTAAATTGATAAGCCAACCTCTTGGCTAATTCTACTTTTAGAATTCCTGGTCGATAAATTTCTGTAAATTCTATCTTTTAATCCGTCATAATCACGAGATATTACTCGTACTATAATGTTGAGATAAAATAGGTCAACACTTACTACTTACCCAACGTAGAAGGGGTCATATTATGACTTCCGACGAAGAAGGGGTTCATAGTAGTTTTTCCTATAAAGACTAGTCTCAATTTTATTTATAGGGGAAGGTCCCATCATCTTAACTTAAATTCATTTTAAGTGAACGAATGTCTAGCAACTCGAGAATGATTTAACTAAGGTGATGGCCCTAAAAGCGAGTGACATCTGTATGTCCATGATTAAAAATATTCAAACTGTATGAATCATTTTCATGCATTTTTAGGTGGTTTGGTTTAGGCGGAATATGATGCAATTATCTATCATGTGATGGAAAGTAAACGAGAATGAAAAACGTAAAAGGAAAAAAAAAAAAACATGTCCTAGTGTGGCCTATCCTACCAAAAAGAATGAAATACAATTTGGAATCCAACTGATTGGACCCTCAAAGCTTGACTTGATCACCCTTCTTGGTCCATGTAGCGGGAGTGAGCTCCAATCTCCATCTTTAGTCTTCTTTGAAATTACAACAAATAAAATTACATAGATCCTATTTATTACATACTAATTTCAAAACCCAAAACTAAAAATGATGGAGATTCGAGATCTCAAAATACATCCAAGACTATGTTACCATCATTACGGTAACACAATCTACTAAGGCCACACTAAGTTACAACTGATTGTAAAAATACGTTAAAAATTCATTCAAACAATCCAAAAGAAATTATAAAAGCACCAACTAAAATAAAACATACAAGACATAATACATTTATTACGATGTTTTATTATCCAAACCACCCTTTAAACATAGATTATAATTATGTAGTGATTCTGTAATTACCACATGAATTACAATCTCGATTCATTTTACTGATAAAATGAACCATCCTAAAACATTTCAAACTGCTTTAAAATGTAAGATATTTAGCATATGTGAACCGTTTCACATTAATTATACACAATCCGAATGATGTACAATTAAAGGCCCAAAAACTTTGTATACAGCAAAGGAAAAAAAACAGTAATTTTTTTTCAGCAGAAATTTTTCGGCAAAATGGTCCTTATCGACAAAATAGGGAAATATTAATATCCTTTCAAATGATAAACTCATTCAACATCATTTCCATTTTCATTTTAATCTAATCTTTAGTAAATTAAAACATCTACGAATCTATTGTACGTTATTTTAACAGATTAAAATAACAAAATAAATCTAAATGAAAACGAATGCGAAAGGAAATACGATTCTGTAAGGTGCTCGATCGAGAAGAAATTAAACCATTAAGTTTCTCGATCGAAAAGAAAACGTGTCGATCGAGTATACTGTTTACTCGATCGACTAATTCTTCCTAGTCGACAAACAGGGACCTCGATCGAGTATAAACATCACTCGATCGAGACACCAAAGTCCTCGATCGAGCGAACAAGCTACTCGATCGACCTAAAATTTGAGAAAAACAACACTTCTCGATCAAGACACACAAGAACTCGATCGAGACAAAAACTCTCAAAAACCTCTCGATCGAGACACTCAAGTCCTCGATCGAGACAAAACACACAGCGGAGAAAAACAGTTTCGGTTTATGAAATCAAACTAAAACAACTTCGTGGCCTATGCTCTGATACCACTTGTGGGAAATCGGTATTACCACAATACAATTTATTATAGGATTATAACGAAAAGTAATAATTTGATTATTGAGTCATAAACGAAAACAAAGAAAAAAAGATTTAGAAATCAACCTCCGGTCCTAGCAATAGGCGTAAAGAACAGAGATATCAAGGTAGATATCCTCCTAATCGTTGCACCCAAGATGCTCCGAGAAATGCCCTTTTCTTTTGCTAGAAAGAGAACCTCTTACACGATCTCACTGTTGAGAAGGAGGTTTTGTGTTTTGTGAAAGAGTTAATGTTAACTTTTTCTTTTGTGATGTGTGTATCTGATAGATGGAGGCTCAAGTGAAAATGAATTAGGTTAGAATTTTCTTCCTCCTCCTTTGCATCTCACGGCTCCTTAGGGTTTTATATGGGGAGATTTTGTCTCCTCAAAATAACTACCTATATATACAACAATTAAATATAACATTTTATATTCAATTTACGAATTACAGTTAATTCGTCTCAGCTAACTTTATTTAATCGTTATTAAATAATCGTCTCATCATCACATTGACTAACCTTTTAGTCAAATACACTGACTAACCTTTTAGTCATATAATAGGGCATCAATATGATTATTTTCTCAAATAATCACATCTATCAAACACATCCTTTAGGTTGGGACTTTGAGGGACCAGTTGATCACCGCCATCTGTATGACAATAACGTCAAACTTATCTAGCAAGCCAACCGTTATTGATAAACGTTAATCAACTGATTATTATACAAAGTATACCCTGTGAACCTACAGAGGTTTATTTATGTTATTGCACTCACTGTGGAGGACACTAGCTCCAACAGTTATTCCTTGGTTTGTAGACCATTTCAATGAATAAGCCACATAATGAAACAATGTTTGGGGATATTGTATGAGTTCTAGACCTGCTTGTACCAAGTAACATGTTGGACTTTAGTTCTCAGCCATTCATAACCCTCCTGCACAGAAAATCACATAGGGTTATTATTCCAAACGTCATGAGTATACCCATCCTTAAACATCTCCTTCACTTTAGTAATGTTCTTCCAGCCCCAAGCAACATCAGTTTGAGTGGTGTAAGTACTCCACTCAGCACCTTCGAGATAGATATGATGAACCCATTTTACCCATAAACTGTCAGCCTTAGTGTAAACCCACCATACCAATTTTCCAACCACTGCAACACTCCAAAGGATGTTATTCCTAATTCCTAGTCCGCCTTCCTTTTTGGGAGTACAAAGTTTTTCCCAACCCACTAGAGGGACCCTCACATAATCATCCCTGCCATCCCAAAGACAATTCTGCAAAGAGAGTCTATTCTTCGAATAACACCTTTTGGAATGATGAATATGTTAGCGCAATAGTTGAAGATTGCAGTTAAAACAGACTTAACAGTCACCATTCTTCTTGAGTAAGACAACCTGCGAGCTCCAAACCCTCTAATTGTTTCTGTGATTTTATCGATAAGTACCTCACACTGCATACTGGACATTCTGCATGCAGTGATTGGCACCCCAGATACTTAAAAGGCAATTCTCCTTCAACCATCGCAGACACAAGTAAAATTTCCTTCTTGAGCTGCCTACACACCTCATTAAAATAAGTATTAGATTTCTGCTTTCTCATTTGTAAATGTGACACCCTCAAATTTGCGGAAAGAAAAAAAATAATTTAAATACATAACGAAGGGTGTCATAAATAAAAAGGTTCATTACAAAAGAAAATTTATATTATACATAAGAATTCTACAAGACGGGAGACATATCTCCCGTATAAA
>JAIUZE010016531.1:0-34632 GCA_022085475.1 Heliosperma pusillum | reverse complement strand
TCCTAAGAACTTATGCATGTTTGTAGAAGTATTTGTCTTTCATGTTTGTATGATTCTATGAATTTTAGAAGGTGAGATGCAAGCCGGCTATGATTGATAGAGTTTGGATTACCGATTGTTAACTGATTCACATGATTACGTGTTGATTAGGGTTTGAGTGTATCACGGCCATGTTTCTGAGAGGAACCTCTGAGCTAGCATACCAGCTTCCCTACCTCGAGTTATAGTTTATTATCGGTTTCACATGATAACTTTCACATGCTAGGTTATTTGTTAGTTATCTGTTTCATAACATGAAAAGCATATCATATATGTTTAAGTTTTGTATTTTCCATATACATTGCTTTTATGTTATTCATGTTTCATTAAACTCGACATTTCGTGGCTGGGAGAACTCGGAGTTACTCCCCACTGACTGTGGCTTCCGTTTTTATATTTAATGCGGTCGAACAGGTGGTGAATGCATATTTGGGGTACATTGACGAGCTAGCGAGCGAAGTATTTACCTTGGACCTATATTCGGTTCATAGTTTGTATATTATTATACACTCCTTTATTTCTGTATTTATACGGGAGATATGTCTCCCGTTTCAGATACTTTTTATTGTATAATATTATTTCCGTTTTGTAATGACCCTTTTTATTTATGACACCTTCTTTATGTATTTAAATTATTTTTTTTCTTTCCGCAAATTTGAGGGTGTCACATCAAATATTATAGGTTCGTCACGAGCCATGACAACATCAATGATCGGCTTGAATGTGTCATAGTCAAGTCCTTTCAAGGTTTTTTGCAATGATTTCTTCTTGATCCATCAGTTTACCCATAATGGCAAGTTGATCGGTGTAAGCTTTCACGACTTGCATATAGTCGAAAATCGATTGGGTGTTTTTGGCGAGTGTATTGAGGCGTACTTTGATTTGTAAATTATGGCATCGAGACAAGTTTACAAAGGTGTTAAAGAGGATTTGCCAAGCCTCTTGAGAAGTTCTGGCTAGGATGACAATGGTTGAAACGGTAGGTGGGATAGTACCAAGGAGAGCACCATAGATAAGTTTGTCTTATTAGAGGAGCCAAGTATGGTAGGCTGGGTTAGGGAAGACTTTTGGTTCAGGGGCTAGGTCAGTTGAGGTGGCAGGACTGATTGTGGTAATTGTAAGGGATGGGGTAAGGTGTGTACCATCAAGGTATTTGACTAAATCGTAACAAAAAAAAGGATAGACTCGACTTGTCTTTTCCAGGGGAGATAGGTGAGGCGTGTGAGCTTTTCAACCATTGAAAGGTTGACGAGAACTAGGGGGTACATGGGTCGTTGATGTTGTCAATGATGGTTACATAAGGCATGGTGAAGAGTCGGGAAAAAAAGTGGGTTGGTGTTTGTGGTGGTGGTGCGAGGTGGGGGGTGGGGGTGGGGTTTACATTGGTAGCTCAATGTGATATACGAGTGATGGCTGGAAACTGTCGGATCAGAGAATTTATGGAGGAAGTCGATACCATATAAGAAGGAATATTTTTCAAGTTTTATTGATAATTCAAAGTGTTACAATTGTTTGATATTAATTCACTAAGATATGTGCATCAGACTAAAAATATAATTCTCATACTACACTAAAGTTTACAACTCATAAGATATAGTTGCATAACTAATTACGAAAGTTACATCAATTACAAAAAAGAAGCAAATATTTAGCTAATACTTCTAATACTGTTATCCCGATCGTAGTCCCCACATCTCATTCATTTGTTTACCTTCGATTAAAATACTACCCGTAAATAATAATAAAAAAAGGAAAATAAATAATTGGGACAAAGGGAGTATAAAACAATAACGATTACAATATTACTAACTTATAAAACAAAAAATATTATAGTTTACCGAGTTTTGAACCAAAACGATTGAGCCTAAAAACTTTTGGGTAACTTGGCTAAGCAAAACTTTCTTAGACACCCCATTATTTCGGAGGGAACTTCATTGCCAATAACTAGACAAGTCCAGTAAAAAAATTAACAAAGAAATAGAGGACCCCATTAGCTACTTGAATCACCACCTACCCCTACCCCACCTTTCTTCTCTATGTTAAAAAGGCATCGGGCCTCTTCAATTACCGGAGAGAATCCCAGCTAGTTATTTCCACTAGACCCAGGTGGGTCAGGTTTAAGGTATTACGAAGTACGGAGTATTAACTAGTTATGCAATTTAAGAGGAATTAAAATAACAAATAAGATGACAAAATACATATCAATAATAAACATCAATCGATATCTCAGTATTTATATAAATATTTCACCGTCTCCGGCTAATTTCTTTTTTTTTTTTTGACAAAAGTGTACCGATATATTAAAATAAAATATAACGTTTATGAAACATACAAACTACTACTAGTAATGTAAGCTTAATCAGCCTGTGGCTAAACTAACAGACCAATGTTTGTGCTGACGAAGCATAGCACGAACATTCATCACCGTATGATACAAAAACATTGGTACTGGCAAACTAGACGCCAGAACAGAAGATAGCTTTTTTGAGGTTACTAAAAACGTAACCGGAAGAGAGTAAGAAGAATTAAGCCGATGCATACTAATTTGAAGAGTTTTCGCTTGAGCAGCAAATGTATTCGAGGCTCTAACCAGTACCCAAGAAGGTCTCCAATCCCAGGGAGCAGTATAAGAACAAACAAAGATATCACTGAACTCAGATCTGCTTGTTGAAATTAGAATAGTGATGCATACGCCACCCGGAATAATAGACCTATCCCTGATAGAAGACGTTGTGAGAGAAAGACTTGAATTCCTGCTTTGTTCAAAAGCCGGCATGATGTATATATTATAAAGATGACGAGCCAACTCAGGAACGCCTCTTGGGTTAAGACGAGCATCCTTGAAAATAATGTCATTTCTAGTAGACCAAATGGCCATAAGGATGCATTGAAAATATAAAAGAAGGTTGATACCCGCGTCAGATATCTTATACAGATACCTAATATGATCCGCCAACCAAAGATGAAAACTTGTCTGAAGATTAGATGTTGAGACAATTCCCAAATTAGAAGATCTCCAGATATGTTGAGTCACTAAGCATTCCCTGAACAGATGGTCCAAAGATTCGACGGACGAATTACATAAAACACAAGAATCATGAACTTGCATACCTCTCGCCTTAAGCTTGCTACTAGTTGGTAAACTTTCATGAGCCAACTTCCAAATAAAGATGGGCAACTTAGATGAAATCTTTTGACCCCAGACGATATCCCGTGGGAAACATGAAAACCGAAATCAAGAAACGAGACGCCTACTATCCAGCAGCTTCCTATATCCAGATTTCAGAGTATATCGACCGTCTTCAGTGTATTTCCAAGAAAGGAAGTCATCCACACTAGGTTGTGGGGGTTCCAACTGAATTATATCCTTGACACACGAAGGCTCAAAAAATTTGAACAGAACGGAAGGATTCCAACAACCATCAGGAAGAATTAGATCAGAGAAATTTATCAAACTAGTCTGGTATTCTTGACGAAGCTTAGGAGGGTTACCATTGACCCATTTATCTGTATTGCAGCAAATATTTTTTCCATTACCTAATTTCCAGGAATAAGCGTCCTGAACATAAGCAGTTGCCCGACAAATACCCGACCAACAGAAAGAAGGATGAGATACTTTGGATTTTGAGCTAGGAATCGAAAGATCTTTCCCATATTTAGGCTGAAGAAACCTTGCCAGAATACCTGTTCTCTTATTGATAATACGCCAGTGTAATTTAAGAAGGAAAGCTTGACTAAGGATCTCCACCGACTTAATTCCAAGGCCACCCAGATTTTTTGGTGCTTGCAGAGAACTTCTAGGAAGCCAGTGGATACCTTTAGTCTTTGAATTTTTGGACCACCAAAAAGTCGCAACCAAAGAGTCAATCCTATCAGAAATGGACTTCGGAAAAAGAATTGAAGCAAGAAGGTGATTTAAAGAGGCCAGAAGAACAGATTTAATAATCACAAGCTTACTTGCTTGACTAAGGTTCAACGAAGACCAGGATGCGACTCTTGAAGTGAGCTTATCCAGAAGAGATGTGAAAACAAGCATTTTCTTTCTTGGGAGATCAATTGGCACTCCTAAATAAGTTCCAAAGTTATCCGAAAATTTCATTTTTAGAATGGATACCAGATGATCCTTGAAATCTTGCGGGGTATTAGGACTGAATTTAATAAAGGACTTGTCAAGATTAATCATCTGACCAGAAATCAACTCAAATCTTTGAAGAACGCCTCTGAGATTATCAAAAGCAGAAGATGTAGCTTTGCAGCAGATATGAGCATCATCAGCATAGAAAATATGAGAAAACGGCGGAGCATAGCGAGATATTTTTATTCCCGAAATCTTGTTATTTGCTGACTCAAAGATCAGAAGCCTAGAAAGAATTTCCATGCACATAATAAACAGATAAGGGGAAAGAGGGTCTCCCTGCCGAAGACCTCTGGCTGCTGCGAAATAGGAAGATGGCTCTCCATTTATCAGAACAGAATAATTCACAGTTGATATACATTCCCAAATCAAAGCTTGCCAACTAAGAGGAAAACCAAAATGCCGAAGGACATCCATTAAAAAATTCCAAGACACCATATCAAAAGCTTTATTCATATCCAGCTTAAGGCCAGCATAACAAATATTGTCTCGCCTTGTCTTGTTAATGTAATGCATAATCTCATGACCGATAATCGAGCTATCTGACATTATCCTACCAGGAATAAAAGCTTGTTGAGTGTCAGCTATAATGGATGGTAACACTCTCTTTAACCTATTAGCAAGACATTTTGAAGCAATTCTATAAATAACATTACATAGGCTAATAGGACAAAATTGGGTTATCATCTCAGGGTTGACAATCTTAGGAATAAGCACAATATGAGTGAAGTTCCATTCCTTAAGAATAACTCCTGTATTAAAGAACCTGAGAATTGCCGACGTCAGCAAGTCACTAATCAGCGGTCAGTAAGCTTTAAAAAATTTTGGAGTGATTCCATCCGGGCTTGGTGACTTAGAAGCATCCAAACTACAAATAACAGCGTAAATTTCCTCTTTTGCAAACGGCGCCTCAAGAAGAGCACAATCTCCAGAGCTAAGAGAAGGGAGAGACAAAGATGCAAGATTGAAATCAGAACAAACTTCTTGAGGAGGCGGTGAGATTAGTCTATCACCAAGAAGGTCAGAAAAATATGTTGAGATCTCACCAACAATCTCGTCAGGAAAACTAAGCCAGTTTCCTTCACGAGATTTCAGACAAAAAAATTTTTGATGAGAGGTACGAGCTCGCACCCTAGAGAAAAGAAACTTGGTAGGAAGACCATCACTAATCTCATGCTTCATTTTCATCCTTTGGCACCAGTAAGAGTGTTGCTCCCTCATAAGTTGAGTTCGCTTATTACGAGTGTGTCTGAACTGAGATGCTGAAAAGCTATCATCAATATCAAGGCCCAATTTGTCTAAATCTTTTTCTACCCTAGACCAATCAATGCCATGAGAGCGGCGATGATTAACAACCCAGACCATGATCGCATGTCTTATCAAAGAAAATTTTCTGGAGATAACAAACATAGAAGAACCTGAAAAAGGCGTAGCCCAAGCTTGAGCTATAATATCAATAATCTCAGGATAATCAAGACACCAGTTGTCAATCTTGTAATGTCTCTTCTTAGATTTTGGCAAAGGATAAAGATTTAAAATGATGGGAGCATGATCCGACACTAAAATAGGCAAATGAAGAAGGCGAGCAGATGGGAAAGCACGTAACCAATCCTGATTTGCATAAGCACGATCAAGCCTTTCCATAATGAGCTCATCCTTATCCCGATTATTCATCCAGGTAAAACAAGGGCCCGAAAAAGGAATATCAGAAAGGGAATTTGAAATACGCCAATTAGTAAAGTCCTCTTGTCCACGTATATTGGTGGAACCACCCAACTTGTCCGAAAAAAACTCAACTTGATTAAAATCTCCAATAACTGCCAAAGGAGATAAATTAGCGATAAAAGAAGAGATACGATTCCAAGTAGGTAAACGATCCTCAAACGATGGGTGACAACGTCAAATATTGTCGTGTCTAGTAGCAATTTTTAGAGTCTTTCGTTTTACTTTTTACGGGTCATTAGCTATGTTTTATGTTAATTTTAGTTTTTGTAATAATGTTAATATTTAGTATTTTAAAGTCAATTTTGAGAGTCAAATCCCGAAAGTCAATGAAAGTCAAACCCGAAAACCCGAGACCCAAAAGCCCGGAAATTGGAGTGGGCTAGCAAGGAATCATCAAGGTATGAAGACCAAGCCCAATGGGTCAATGGAAGTCAAGGCGGGGTCTAATATCCTTGGGTCAACGAAAGTCAAGAAGGAAAACAAGGCAAAAATCCGGCAGTGCTCGACGCAGCTTGCGTCGTAAGACGCAGCCTGCGTCAGCACGACGCAGCCTGCGTCGTAGGACGCAGCCTGCGTCATCTCTCAGCACGGGTTTTTTCTCATTTTCTTGTCTTGTCTTTTGGAAGCCCACCTTTCAAGGCCCCTAGGTTTGCGGACCAAGGGTATAAAAGAAGAATTCTGAAGAGAGAGAAGGGCATCAAGCATTCAACATACAACATCATATTTTCCTTAGAATTCTCTCTTTTTGTTCTTAAAACTTTGGCTCTTGTAATGGGTTTTTGTTTAGAAATTGGTTGTATTATGAAGACTATGGGTAGCTAATCTTCTTTTGCTTAGTGTAATTTGAACAAGTTCTTCCCTTTTAGCATTGTAAGACCTTTTAATCCTTCCTTCTCTATTTAATTCCATTTTCCTATGTTTGAATTTCATTGTTGAATGAATTGTTGTTAAGCTAACCATCTTAGTAATTGTTTGTTTGATTTAATTGCTTTGTCTTGATGAATTTGGTTGATTTGTCTTGATATTTGTTGAAGCAACTTGAAAGATTGTAACTTTGGTTTAAAAGTTGGAATCTTTTGAGTGGAATTTGGATTATTGTGTATTTAGGACATGGTTTAATGTTTTATTACATGATTCTAGCATGCTTCTTTGGTTTTGTGCTTAAAGCTTGCATCTTTATTTATGCTTATGTTTTAATAAGTATGGGTTTAGTTGTATTGAGTCATTTATGGATGGTTTAATTCATTGGTGGCTAGTTTTTAGAAGTTTGTAATAGATAGTTAGAGAAGGGAGGAAAGGAGGGGTCTTTACTTTGTTAAGTGTGGGGGAACTTGGGATAATTGCACTAAGTTGTTTCTCCTTATTTGAATCTTTGAGTATTTAGTTGTTGTTGGTGATTTTTAGGCTTGATAATCTTTTCTCATGAAAAACTCTCTTCCTATTTGTTATCTACATGTTTACCATTGTGAATATCATAGTTTGTAAGTAATTCAAGTCTTTGTTTCAATTAGTGTTTTAATTTGTGGTTAGATTAATTAATTTGTTTAATCGGTTTTTAGCAAGAGTCTAGATTAGATTTTTAGCATTCATCGCCTTCCCTTGGGTTCGATCCTTGTCTTACCCTTACTACCCTTTACTTAGGTTGGTTTGAGTCTAGATTTGGCTTTATAAATTTTTATTTGATTTAGCTAATTTGCGGATTTAACGACACCGTAAAATAAGCTCGTCAAATTTGGCGCCGTTGCCGGGGAAGGCAATATAGCTAAATATCAAATTGAACTCTTGTTAGTGTCATATTTTGTTTAGATTGTTTTTCAAATATTTCTTTTTGTATTGTTTGTAGGTTACTTGGGTTTGAAGTTACTAATTGTGTTGTGGAGTTGTTTTTAAAAGTTTATGCCTAGGTCACAAGAAGGATTTGGTGACCAAGACATTGACCCGTCCTCAAGTAGCATTTCCAATTGGTTGTTTTCGAACCCCCTCTATAGGAGACCCTTTGGGAGGGAGCCTAGTGAAGAAGAGTTTGGGAACAATATTTTTCAAGAACCACAAGAACAAGTGTTTGAGTCACCTCCTAGGAGACCACCACCTTTGAACATCATCTACCCACCCGAAATGGAAGATAATAGAACTATTGGTGAAATCCGGGCAAGAAACTATGAAGAGCAACCGTTGTGTATCGCATACCCTCCCATGGGGGATGTAAATTTCGAGCTAAAGGGGTTCTTTGTTCATAATTTGCCAAGATTTCATGGAATGGTGGGGAATGATCCCAATAGGCACTTGGCCGAATTTCACATGATATGCCAAGGGGCCATCCCTCAAGGAGTGACCGAAGACCAATTTAAACTTAGGGCATTTCCATTCTCTCTACAAGATGCCGCTAAGGAATGGTTATTTTGTCTTCCGGCCCATTCCGTCAATACTTGGGTGGGTTTGAAGAAGAAATTTCTTGAGAAATACTACCCGGATTCAAGGCATAACCATTCAAAGAAGCTCATCACTACCATTGAGCAAGACATGGGGGAAACTCTCTATGACTATTGGGAGCGATTCAAAAGCCTCGTGGCAAGGTGCCCTTATCATGGGATGTCGGGGGATGATCTATTGACGGCCTTCAATGAAGGATTATGCCAAAACGACCAACGGATGATTATAGCCGCCACCGGAGGTGGTATTGATACACTTAATGTGGCCGAGGCCAACAACATTATTGAGAAGTTGGCTATGAACACAAGAAGCTACGGGAGGAAGAATGAAAGGGGAGGAAGCTCTAGAAATGTTTCTTCCATGGAAGATTCTCATGCCTCTCAAAATCACAAACTCATGCAAGAGATGGGTGAACTCAAAAGCTTGGTATCCAACTTGGTTGTCAACAAAGGTAATTCATTTTCTCAACACCCCGAACCGCTTGAATGTTCTTATTGTGGAGGTGACCATGCTACAAATACTTGTTACATCATGATTGAGCAAGGAGCCACCATGGAGAGTGTCAATGCCATGGGGTATGGGAACTACAATTCTAGAAACCCAAGTGGTGGAGGAATGTATAACCAAGTGGGAAATCGTGATCTTTTGGGGTGGGGAGGAGACAAGTCAAAGAGTTTTGAAAATGGTCAATTCAATCACTTGAGAGCCCAAAATCCAACCCAAAACCGAAACACCAATTTCAACCAAAATCCCCAAAGAAATTTCAACAACAACCCAAGACCCAACAACTCAAATTTTCCAAGTAATTCTCAATCCCAAAGACAACCAAACCAAAATCCGAATCAAGGGAATTCTTCTTCTCAAGGGAACTTGAGTGACATCTTGCAAACACTTCTTGCCAATCAAGAGAAGGATAGGGAGGAGGCAAGGAGGGATAGAGAGGAAGCAAGGAAGGATAGGGAGGCTAACAACCTTAGGGTGAACAACTTGGAAACCCAACTATCCCAAATGGCCTCAAATTTGTCAAAATCCCAAGCCTCAAGCTCCACAAGATTCCCATCTCAAACCATTCCCCCACCAAGGGAAAATGCTAGTGCCATGACATTGAGGGGAGGCAAAGAGTTGGAAGTAAACCCCCTTGGCAAAGGAAAGGAAAAGATGAAGAATATTGAGATGGAAACCATTGAGATTGAAGACCAAGGAGAATTGGTGGTTGGTCAAGAAGAGATATCAAAGAATGAGAAAGGGGGATCCACAAGCAAGGACCCCAAGGGAGACACTTCAAGGAAGGGCAAAGACACTATTGAAGATGAGGAAGTGGAGGAGTACATACCGGAAGTCCCATTCCCTAGTGCTTTGATAAGCACAAGGAAATATGCCAAGGAGAATGACTTATATGAGACTTTCCGGAAATGTGAGGTTAACATCCCGCTTCTTAACTTGTTGAATAGTGTCCCTAGGTATGCAAAGTTCTTGAAAGAACTTTGTACACCTAGGAGAAATCCAAAGAAGGGAACCCATAAGGTTAGGGTGAGTGAACATGTGTCGGCCATTTTCAAACAAAATTTACCCAAGAAATGTGGAGACCCGGGCATGTTCACTATTCCTTGCACTATTGGGGGGAAAAGTTTTAAATGTGCCATGCTAGACCTTGGGGCTTCTATAAACGTCATGCCTTTATCTATTTATGAGACCCTAGGTTTAGGACCTTTGTCTAAGACCGGGGTAGTCATTCAACTTGCCGATAGGTCTAGTGTTTACCCCAAGGGCATGGTAGAGGATGTACTAGTGGAAGTCGATAATCTTGTCTTTCCGGCGGATTTCTACGTCTTAGATATGGAATCTAGCTCTAGTGCCACCCCTCTCCTTCTTGGTAGGCCGTTTATGAAAACTTCAAATACCAAGATCGATGTTTCAAACGGGTGCTTGACTATGGAGTTTGAAGGAAAAAGATTAACTTACAATATATATGACTCCATGAGGCACCCGAGTGACCATCAATCTTGTTTCTTCTTGGATATCTTTGAGCCATTAGTGAATCAAATGTATAAACTTTGTGATAGAGACCCACTCGAGGTAGCTTTAACTAACCCCATGGAAGAGGAAGGTTTGCGCTTGTTGTTGGCTTTTGATGTGCAGGAATGTCTTGAAGAACTTGGAGAGGGAAGAGCCCATAGAAACATATGAGGAGCTCAACGTCATAGAGATGCTGAAAACAGGGCAAGGCAGTGCTCGACGCAGCCTGCGTCACACGACGCAGCCTGCGTCGTACGACGCAGCCTGCGTCCTGCACTGGCTAGGTTGTCCGAGTTATTTGCCTTGAGTATCCCACTCCACAAGCCCCTCCCGTCCATTATCCAACCTCCTAAGGTCGAGTTGAAGACCCTCCCAAGCCATTTAAAGTACATCTTTCTAGGGGACAAGAACACCCTACCACTTATCATTTCAAGCACACTCACCGAGGACCAAGAAGACAAATTGGTATCACTACTTGAAAAGCATAAGGAAACATTTGGGTGGAGCATAGCGGACCTAAAAGGGATAAGCCCGGTGACTTGCATGCACAAGATACGGCTTGAAGTGGATGCCAAACCGGTCCGACAACCCCAAAGGAGGCTCAATCCACCCATGGCGGAGGTAGTGCAAGAAGAGGTAATTAACCTATTGCAAATGGGTATCATTTTCCCTATTTCCGACTCTCGTTGGGTTAGCCCAACTCAAGTCGTACCAAAAAAGGGAGGAGTGACGGTAGTCAAGAATGCACAAGGAGACTTGGTCTCCACCCGACCACAAACCGGTTGGAGAGTGTGTATTGACTACCGCCGCTTGAATGCGGTAACATTGAAAGACCATTTCCCGCTACCAGTTATTGATCAAATGTTAGAAAGATTAGCGGGGAAAGCTTTCTATTGTTTCCTTGACGGTTACTCGGGGTATTTTCAAATCCCAATTGCACCCGAGGACCAAGTCAAGACCACATTCACATGCCCATTTGGTACATTTGCTTATCGTCGTATGCCCTTTGGTTTGTGCAATGCTCCGGGAACTTTTCAACGGTGCATGTTGAGTATTTTCTCAGACTATGTAGAACGAATCATAGAAGTATTCATGGACGATTTCACCGTCCATGGGGACTCCTATGATGCATGTCTAAAACACCTTGCTCTTGTCTTAGAGCGATGCCAAGAGTCTCACCTCATTTTAAACTCCGAAAAAGGTCATTTCATGGTGACTAGTGGCATCGTTTTGGGACATGTAGTGTCGGAAAGGGGGGTTGAGGTGGATAAGGCTAAGGTTGACATTATCAAAACCCTACCTTATCCCTCGAACACCCGAGACATTAGGTCTTTTCTAGGACATGCCGGCTTCTACCGGAGATTTATTAAGGATTTTTCCAAGATTGCTAACCCTTTATGCAAGCTTTTGCACAAAGAAGCGGAATTTGTTTTTGATGACAAATGTAGGAAAGCTTTCAATGACTTGAAGGAGAGATTGGTCACCGCACCAATTATTCAAGCACCACGATGGGATCTTCCATTTGAAATCATGACCGATGCAAGTGACTATGCATTGGGAGTGGTTTGGGGTCAAAAGAGTGACAAGGGACCCCATGTGATCCAATATGCTTCTACCCTCTTGAATGATGCTCAAAAGAACTATTCCACGACGGAGAAGGAATTCCTTGGTGTGATTTATGCTCTAGAAAAATTCCGATCTTATCTCTTGGGCACAAAGGTGATAATCTACACCGATCATGCCGCCATTAGATACCTTGTGGCAAAGAAGGATGCAAAGCCAGGGTTGTTGAGATGGATTCTTCTTCTAAGTGAGTTTGATGTGGAACTAAAAGACAAGAAAGGGGTGAAGAATGTGGTGGCGGATCATTTGAGCCGGCTAAACCATGAAGGAAGACCATCATACCCTCTTGAGGAGGTTGAAGGAGGTCTCCCTCATGAGTCACTTTATGCTATACAAGTGGAAGAGCCATGGTATGCCACCATGGTCAACTATTTAGTGACAAAGCGGCTTCCAAGCCATTTCTCTTCTCATCAAAAGAGCAAAGTCAAGTCCGATGCCAAGTACTATACTTGGGATGATCCTTACTTGTGGAAATTTTGCCAAGATCAACTTGTGAGAAGATGTGTGCCCGAGAGTGAAATTCCCTCCATCTTACATCATTGTCATGACTATGCTTGTGAAGGACATTTTGGGCCACAAAGAACCGCTAGAAAAGTGCTTGAATGCGGTTTTTTTTGCCAAGCCTTTTTAAAGATGCCCACAAATTTGTAAAGACTTGTGACCGATGTCAAATGGTGGGGAATTTGACAGAGAGAAATGAGATGCCACAACAACCTCTTCTATATTGTGAGATCTTTGATGTGTGGGGAATTGATTTTATGGGCCCTTTTCCAAATTCCGGTGGTTATTTGTACATCCTCTTGGCGGTGGACTATGTATCAAAATGGGTTGAAGCAATTTCTACCCGCACCGATGATGCCAAGGTAGTAGCCATTTTCATTCAAGAGAACATATTCTCTCGGTTTGGCTTTCCAAGGGCTATCATTAGTGATAGGGGGACCCATTTTTGCAACAAGGTGATCGGAGGCCTTCTCAAGAGGTATGGGGTGACTCATAAAATTTCCACGGCCTACCACCCACAAACAAACGGGCAAGCCGAACTCTCAAACCGTGAAATTAAAGGAATACTTGAAAAGACGGTGAATCCGGATAGAAAGGATTGGAGTAAGAGGCTAGTTGATGCATTGTGGGCATATATGACCGCTTTCAAAACCCCCATTGGCATGTCCCCATTCCGTCTCATCTATGGCAAGGCTTGCCACCTCCCCGTGGAGGTTGAGCACAAAGCCTATTGGGCTATCAAATCTTTCAACCAAAACCAAGATGAGAGCGGTATGTACCGGAAGCTTCAATTACAAGAACTTGAAGAAATTCGCCAAGATGCTTATGAGAACTCTTCCATCTACAAAGAGAAAACAAGAAGATGGCATGATGGGATGATAAACCGTAGAGTTTTTAAGGAAGGTGATAAAGTTCTTGTGTTCCAAAACCGGTTTAAGCTCTTTCCGGGCAAGTTGAGGTCAAGATGGTTTGGACCTTACACCGTCAAGAAAGTGTTTACTCATGGAGCTATAGAAGTGGAGGGGCCCGGGGATGGAAAGCTCCTCAAAGTGAATGGCCACCGTCTCAAGCACTACTTCCAAGGATGTACCCGGGAGGGGGAAGAAGAGGTCTTGCTTGAAGACCCCATTTATCAAAATTGAAAAGCTTGAAATACCTAAGTCGAGCCATCGACTCTAAATAAACGGCAAAACATGTACATATTCTATCCTTGTGAATATTTCTTTGGAGTTTCTTTGTTAAATCTTAGCATTTAAGTTGTTTTAAGTTAGTTAGACATTGCATCAAACAAAATTTTTTGAAGTTACTAACGGTTTTGTGAAGTTTTGCGAGTTTTTGGCCGCCTCGGGATGCGTGCCACGGATAAAAAGTTCGGGAATCGATGGAATTTGGATATTGGAGGTTATTATGGGCCATTGGAGTGAAATTGCAAGTATGGGGGTGTTTGGAGCACTTAGAAAAAATTTTGCTAAGTGCAAAAGCTAGGAAGGACCGGCAGTGCACGACGCAGCCTGCGTCGTCACGACGCAGCCTGCGTCGTAGGACGCAGCCTGCGTCGAGAGCAGATTTCGGTTTATTCTTCAGCCTTTGCCCGTGTTCTTCATAAAAAACCAACCCCATCTTCTTCTTTGCTTTTCACGACATACACACCCAAAACCACCCCAATCCCTCAAAAATCCATCTTTCTCACTCAAATCTTCCACAACTTTCATCAAAATCAATCCCATTCTTCTCCCTAATCATTATTCTACACTCAATAACCCCAAAATCAATCTCACTCACCCTAAATCTCAGAAAATCCGTCTTAAAAAAACCTAGATTTTTTTCCCTCAAATTCGTTTTTCGGGTCTTTTGCTGGGTTTTTAAGGCTAATTGTCGAATTCCTACCTATTTCTAATCATCAAGGAACTTGAATCTTGTGGAAAAGCAAAGGTATAACCTCATACTCGACTTTTTCATCAATCTTCAAGTTTTTGCTCGAATTAGGCTAGCTTTAGTCTTAGGTTGAGTTCCCCTTTCCCCTTGCTTGATTGTGTAGTTAGGATTGGATAAAGTTTTCTGAGTAAGGTAAAGAAATTCAACAAACACTAGCTTTTTGAGGTGTAAAAAAAAATTGTTGCACACCAAGTGTTTGTTGAAGTGCTTGAGCGAAAAACTTTTCGAGTGATTGCTTGTTATTGTTGTAGTGTGTTGTTTGTTACATTTTGCAGATATGGCACCAAAGATCTCTAAGTTGTTTGGCAAAGGGAAAAATAAGAGGGCCGCGGTGAGTGAGCCCGACACTGAGGTTGAAGCGGTGTTCATGGGCTATGAGAGGATGCAAGCTCAATATAAGAAAATTTGGGATCAAATATCCACTCACCCTCTTGTAGCCACTAAATTCTTTTGCCCAACCACCCTCCATGCCTTAGGCATGTTCAACTTGACAAGGGACATGCTAGCTAAAGTAGGGCTAGAGGCTTATCTCGAGCCAAACTCCTAGGATTACACCTATAGGAGTTTCGCATACGAGTTTCTAGCAACCTTGTCGGAGTTGGATGTGCCCGAAGGTGAGGAGAAAGCCTACCGATTCCGATTGAACCAAACTTGGCATGAAGCCCCAACTTCCGAAATCCGTCAAATCCTAAAAATCACCAAGCAACCCGTAGACATTAGATGCCCAAGGGGCAAAATGCACCAGATGGGGGGTAACATTGCCGATGACCATGGCCCGTCTAAGGATGCCAAACTGTCAGCCATCACCCACCCCGTACTCCGCCTAATTACTAGGTTCCTTACCACCATTTTCAACTCCGCGGGAGAACCCACCAAATTGCCGGAGAAGATCCGGCTATGTTTGTGGACTATGCTTCCGGAGGGGGTAGGGATCCCGGATTGGGCCGATTTGTTTTTGAGAGCTTGCATCAAGCATAGGCAAAAATCGGCAAGGGCAAGCATCCATTGTGGGGGGGTGATTTCTTTCTTGGTAAGGCATTATGAGTGGGGCATCGGTAATGATCAAGCGGTGAACATTTGTAGGGGGTTGACGAGGTACAACCGTCTTGGGCTAGAGGAAGTGCATATGTTTAAGACTAGCAAGGAGCAACCCTTAAAAGGGTTTTGGTTGGGAAGTGACGGGCTAAGCTACATGAAGTTGCCTAGAACTCAAAACAACCCTTTACCTAGAGGACCCGCGGCGTGGGATTTTGTTTGTCCTAGGGAGGAAAGTTTGGGGGTAAGTAGTGCGGAGGAGGAGGAGGAGGTAGAAGAAGTGCCTTTGAGGCAAAGGAGGGCAAGGAGAGAGGGTGGTGAGGGAAGTGAGCATTTGAGAGAGGAGATTGAGATCCTTGCAATTGAGCAAGGCCCTTCCCACACCACCAATTTTGAACAACAACAACAACAACAACAACAACAACAACAACAACAACAACAACAACAACACAACAACAACAACAACAACAACAACCACCACCATTTCATTTCCCATCACCTTTCCCAAGCCACCATGATACCGACACCCCCATGTTTGATGCGGAGGGTCGTTCTAGCACACCCGTGGAGCCATGGCAACAACAAATGGCTAACTATTTTGCTAGCACCAACGACGTCTTGGCGCACATTAGTGGGAGGGTGGATGCCTCAAACACTTGGCAACAACTTCAAGGAGGTAGGCTTGAGACTTTGGATGATTGGCACAATGTTGTGGAGGAGAGGGAAAGATTGAGAGCGGAGGCCGAGAGGGCTCAAAGTGAGGAATGGAGGAGGATGCTAGACGGGCAAGAGGAAGCCCGCCTATGGAGAGAGCAACAAGATAAAAGATGGCAGGAACAAAATGATATGTGGGCCACCCAAAATGCTTGGAGGGAGCAAGCTACGAGCCACTTTAACGTTCAAAATGAGCGCCACCACACCTATCTTCAAGACTCCTATGAGGATGCGGTGGCACAAGAGGACGTCTATGGCTTAGCTAGCTCTCTCTTTCGGATGTCCATGCAACAAAACCCGGATTACCCAACTCCATACACCCAAGCAACCCTTGATGAAGGCATGGAGCGAAGAAGGCGGATTAGAGAAGCAAGGGAAAGGAGGAGAAACCGAGGAGGTGCCTCGGGTTCTTCTCATTTCGATAATTGATGAGGTAACATTTTTCTTCTCTCCTACAATGAGGACATTGTGTATTCCAAGTGTGGGGGAGAAGATTGTACATAGTTAGTTTGTTTTTGATGCATTGTAATTTTTTTTGTATGTCTTTATTTTGAAGAAAAAAGAAAAATAAAAAATAAAAGAAAAAGAAAAAAAAATTGAAAATCCCGGCTAGGTGAAAACCCACAAGGGTGGGCACCTAGGCAAGATTGGGAAGGTGGCCGAGGACGGAATGAAAACCCGAAAGGGCCTTCCGGGCAAAATGAAGAATCGAGTTGCGAGCCACCAATGAGAGGAAAGGAAAAGCTAAGGTGAAAACCCGAAAGGGCACCTTAGGCAAAATGAGGGATTTTCAAGAAAAAAAATGAAAAAATGAAAAAATGAAAAAAAAAATTGAGCATAATTCTTCCTATGATGAGAATTTTTGGAGGAATAAGAAGGGAGTGATAAGGAGGAAATTTGGAAGGAGGCTAGCTTAGGATCCCATTTATTTTTCTTTTTGAGTCACAAAACTTTGTTTCAAATTGGTGGATTGTTTTGGTGGTCGCTTGGTTGTGCAAATTGTGAAGTTTGGGGCCAACCAAGTAACCATGATTTGCATTAGTGGAGTAATAAGGGGGTGATATAAGGAGTGGATTTGTGTGAAGGTTGTTGAGAAAGACCATCTCGCTATGCCTTGGGATAAGGCAAAGATGGTCATACTACTTTATTGAGAGCTATAAGTAGGGAGGAGTTTATTTGAGTCGGAGTAGGTGGCATGTCGTGTCTTTAGTCTTGAGGGATGATATAAGGAGGGAGAGTGAGAGAAGAGTATCACAAGAATTGAGTCTTTTTGTTTTGTTTTTGTCATTGGTGGATTGTTTAAGAGGGAGTATAAGAAGGGTGTAGTGAGGGAAGAGAGGTCAATACCTCCACACACACTTTGTTGGGCTCGTGTCATTTGTGCTAATCTCGAGTTTTACTCGGGATGAGTAAAAGTCCAAGTCTGGGGGTGTTTGACAACGTCAAATATTGTCGTGTCTAGTAGCAATTTTTAGAGTCTTTCGTTTTACTTTTTACGGGTCATTAGCTATGTTTTATGTTAATTTTAGTTTTTGTAATAATGTTAATATTTAGTATTTTAAGTCAATTTTGAGAGTCAAATCCCGAAGGTCAATGAAAGTCAAACCCGAAAACCCGAGACCCAAAAACCCGGAAATTGGAGTAGGCTAGCAATGAATCATCAAGGTATGAAGACCAAGCTCAATGGGTCAATGGAAGTCAAGGCGGGGTCTAATATCCTTGGGTCAACGAAAGTCAAGAAGGAAAACAAGGCAAAAATCCGGCAGTGCTCGACGCAGCCTGCGTCGTAGGACGCAGCCTGCGTCAGCACGACGCAGCCTGCGTCGTAGGACGCAGCCTGCGTTGTTTCTCAGCACGGGTTTTTCTCATTTTCTCGTCTTGTCTTTTGGAAGCCCACCTTTCAAGGCCCCTAGGTTTGCGGACCAAGGGTATAAAAGAAGAATTCTGAAGAGAGAGAAGGGCATCAAGCATTCAACATACAACATCATATTTTCCTTAGCATTTTCTCTACTTTGTTCTTCAAGTTTGGCTCTTGTAATTGGTTATTATTTAGAAATTGGTTGTATTATGAAGACTATGGGTAGCTAATCTTTCTTTGCTTATTGTAATTTGAACAAGTTCTTCCCTTTTAGCATTGTAAGGCCTTTTAATCCTTCCTTCACTATTTAATTCCATTTTCCTTTGTTTGAATTTCATTGTTGAATGAATTATTGTTAAGACTAACCATCTTAGTAATTGTTTGTTTGATTAAATTGCTTTGTCTTGATGAATTTGGTTGATTTGTCTTGGTATTTGTTGAAGCAACTTGAAAGATTGTAACTTTGGTTTAAAAGTTAGAATCTTTTGAGTGGAATTTGGGTTATTATGTATTTAGGACATGGTTTAATGTTTTAGTTCATGATTTTAGCATGCTTCTTTGGTTTGTTGCTTAAAGCTTGCATCTTTATTTATGCTTATGATTTAATAAGTATGGGTTTAGTTGTATTGGGTCATTTATGGATGGTTTAATTCATGGTGGCTAATTCTTAGAAGTTTGCAATAGATAATTAGAGAAGGGAGGAAAGGAGGGGTCTTTACTTTGTTAATTGTGGGGGAACTTGGGATAATTGCACTAAGTCATTTCTCCATGTTTGAATCTTTGAGTATTTAGTTAGTGTTGGTGATTTTTAGGCTTGATAATCTTTTCTCATGAAAAACTCTCTTCCTATTTGTTATCTACATGTTTACCATTGTGAATATCATAGTTTGTAAGTAATTCAAGTCTTTGTTTCAATTAGTGTTTTAATGTGTGGTTAGATTAATTAATTTGTTTAATCGGTTTTTAGCAAGAGTCTAGATTAGATTTTTAGCATTCATCGCCTTCCCTTGGGTTCGATCCTTGTCTTACCCTTACTACCCTTTACTTAGGTTGGTTTGAGTCTAGATTTGACTTTATAAATTGTTATTTGGCATAGCTAATTTGTGGAATTAACGACCCCGTAAAATAATCTCGTCACAACCCAATTCCTATGATTACTAATCTTATTTTAAATACGATTACTAACATAGAAAACACATTAAAAACACGTAAATGATATCGAGTAACCCTTCACCGTTACCTTTACGCGTCTTCAAACGATTTCTAAGTCTTCCTAGTCTCCACCTACAATTAGATAATAAAATATGAATATTCTTCACCTTGAGAAAGACGGAAAGTTTGAAAAGTGAGAAAGACGGTAATTTTATTACCAATACGGATAGAGGAAGCTAAGAGGGGAAGAATAAGACGAACTTACGTGAATTTGAGCAAGAAACGAGTGAGATATGACGATTCTAAGCTTGGATCAAAATGGAGGCAAGGGTTTTGGGATTTCTTTAGGAAGAAGAAATGTAGTGTTTTTGTTGGAATGAAATATGGACTGAAACTATTCAGAAAGACAACTAAACAATGACAATTTGATTGAGGTTCAGACACTTTGCAAATACTCTGTTTCTGTTTGGACTAATTGACAAAGAACTAAGATAGGACCTTAACCAAAGCACAAAGCCAATGATTGAGGGTTGAACTTTGATCCTAGCACACAGCTAAGGACCCAAGCTCACTTCCAAGCACAAAGCAAAGGAAGTTGTCTCAAGCACACAGCCAAGAGATGCAATAGAAACAAGGTTTCAGTTTTATGTTTTACTTCAAATCTGATTTGCATTTCATTAGGTAAAGGCCTTATATAGGCAACAAGGATACAAATCAGACGTTAGGAGATATCTAGGGCCACAAAGGCTTACAACATGAAACAAAATAACAGCTACAAACTTGCAGGAAACTGACATAAAGTAGATAAAGCAGAAAAGTAATTCTAATAGGACAATCTGCCTTAATGGGTTTGTTGGGGTTGAAACTGGTGGAGGGGTGGACTTCTGAGCTTGATTATTGAGCTCAAATGAAGTGGGATGGATGCCAAAGGTCCTTCTAAAAGGCCCTCGAGTTTGTTTGATCATAAAAGGAAAGTTTGATAGTGACATGTTAACTACTGCAAAAAGGCTGAAATCTGGACAGTCTGAAGTTGTCCCTAAGCTAACTCTTTGTGTGTTTGTTTCTTGGAAGGGAAGTCCTTGGGAAAGTTGTAGAGGACCTTCCCAAGACATAGGTTTGAGGGTTGGTTAGGCTAGTTTGATTGTGTGAGGCCCCATGGACCCTGTTTAGAAAGGCAGTGATAGGCTGTTTTTGGCTGAGGGCTGTTTTTGTTGTGTTGGGTTTGTTGGGCTGTTGGCTGTGCCTTGTTGTGGCTTAGCCTTGGGAAGTGGATGGCTAGGCTTTGTTCTGGTTGTGGGGGTGTTGTCTTAGCAGGTTTGAAGTGGTTGTGGCTTGGACTGAATAGGATATTGTCATAACTGATAATGGTGTTGTCTGAAAGGATGTTGTTGTTTTGAATGGTGTTGATGTCTTGATGTTGAGCCTTGTCTTGAGTTTGTGTCTTGTGTTGAGCTCGTGTCTTGGCTTGATCACATACTCCTGTTGCAACCTCCCTTTCTTGAAAAGGATTTGCCCTCAAATCTTCCTCACCTTCATCGTCTGATTCACCATGGTAGGGGCTCAGGTCTCCCACATTGAAAGTACCATGTACACCATAGCTTCCTGGTAGATCCACCTTGTAAGCATTTGTGCCTATCTTCTCCAATATCTCAAATGGTCCATCAGCTCTTGGCATGAGCTTGTTTCTCCTTTTGTCTGGAAATCTCTCTTTTCTTAAATGCAAGCATACAAGATCCCCTGCCTTGAACTCCCTTGCTTTCTTAGGTCCCTTGGACCTAGCCTTGTACAACTCATTGGACCTTTCAATCTGCTTCTTGACTTGCTCATGAATCTGTATCATTTGCTCAACTCTTTTCTTTGCATCATAGCTTGTCTTGTTTCCTTTGACTGGTGCTAGGTCTGTAGGCATGAGAGGATTAGTACCATAAACTGTTTCAAAAGGACTTTTACCTGTGCTGCTGGAGGGGGCTCTGTTGAAGGCAAACTTAGCTTGTGCTAGCCTGAGATCCCAATCTTTCAATGACTTAGAAACAATACTTCTTAAGATCTTTCCTAGTGTCCTGTTAGTGACTTCTGTCTGCCCATCAGTTTGGGGATGGTGAGAAGTACTAAACATTAACCTGGTCTTCAATAGCCTCCACAAGGTTCTCCAGAAGTGGCTCATGAACTTTGTGTCTCTATCTGAGACAATGCTTCTAGGGACCCCATGTAACTTGACAACTTCCCTAAAGTATAGTTCAGCCACCCCCAATGCATCCTCAGTCTTCGTACAAGCAATGAAATGTGCCATCTTGCTGAATCTATCTACAACCACCATGATTGAATCCTTTCCCCTTTGAGTTCTAGGTAAGGCTACAATAAAGTCCATACTGAGATCTTCCCATGGCTTGTTGGGTACTGGAAGTGGTGTGTAAGGGCCTGCTTGGAAGTGTGCCTTGGCTATTTGACAAGATCTGCATCTCTTGAGGGCATCTTGCACATCACTGAGCATCTTAGGCCAATAGAACTGATCTTGTAAGATGTCATAGGTCTTCTGTACCCCAAAGTGACCAGCAAGGCCAGTGGAGTGAACCTCTTTGACCAGTAGTCCCCTATAAGGTCCCTTAGGCACACACAGTTTGTTTCCATAGAATAAGTATCCTTCTTGAGCTGTGTACTTGCTCCCTTTCTTGACTTGCCCTTCTTGGTGTACCTCCCATTCATGCTTGAAGTCTGGGTCTCTTGATAGAGCTCTTTCATAAATTCAAACCCCAACACCCTTTGCTCCATGAAGGTCAACATTACAGACCTTCTAGACAATGCATCAGCTACAACATTGTTCTTACCTTCTATATACTTGCTGGAGAATGAGAAGGATTGCAAGAACTCTACCCATTTGGCATGCCTGGGGTTGAGTTAGTGTTGTCCATTGATGTATTTGAGAGCCTCATGATCAGAATGAAGCACAAAAGGCTTAGGCTTCAAGTAGTGTCCCCAATGATTCAATGCCCTCACAATGGCATAGAATTCCTTGTCATATGTGGAATAGTTAAGCTTGGCCCCATTTAGCTTCTCACTAAAGTATGCCACAGGGTTCTTTTCTTGAGTAAGCACAGCTCCTATGCCAAGACCACTGGCATCACACTCTACCTCAAAGAGTTTGTTAAAGTCTGGTAGAACCAATATTGGAGACTTGCACAATAGCTCTTTGATCAGATTGAAGGACCTTTCAGCCTTCTCATTCCACTTGAACTCTCCCTTCTTCATGCACTCAGTAATAGGGGCCATGATTGAACTAAACACTTGTATGAACCTCCTATAGAAAGATGCCAACCCATGGAAACTTCTTACATCAGTAACAGTTTGGGGAATGGGCCATTCCTTGATTGCTTGCACTTTCTCAGGATCAACTGCTACCCCTTTCTTAGAGATGATGAACCCAAGGAAGTAAACCTCAGGCTGCATGAAGGTGCACTTCTATAGCTTGCCATACAACTTGTTTTCTCTTAGGACCTCAAACAACAACTTCAGATGTTGCAAATGTTCTCCCTTAGTTGAACTGTAAATAAGAATATCATCAAAGTAAACCACTACACACTTGCCTAAGTAAGGCCTTAGGACTTCTGTCATCAACCTCATGAAGGTGCTAGGGGCATTAGACAACCCCAAAGGCATCACCAACCATTCATAGAGCCCATGTTTAGTCTTGAAAGCTGTCTTCCATTCATCCCCTGCTCTTATCCTCACTTGGTGGTAGCCCTGCCTCAGATCAATCTTAGTGAACACTTGAGCCCCACTTAGCTCATCCAGAATATCATTAAGTCTAGGTCTGGGAAACCTATACTTGATGGTAATGTTGTTGATGGCCCTACTGTCAATACACATACGCCAAGTCCCATCCTTCTTTGGCACAAGCAAGGCTGGTACAGCACAAGGACTGAGGGACTCTCTTACATAGCCCTTGTTGAGTAGTTCACCTACTTGAAGTTGGAGCTCTTGTGTAGCCTTAGGGTCACTCCTGTAGGCTGGCTTGTTGGGTAAGATAGCTCCAGGCACGAGGTCAATGTGGTGCTCTATCCCTCTAAGTGGTGGCAGTCCACTAGGAAGCTCAGTAGGGAAGACATCACCATAACTTCCTAGGATAGATTTGACCTCTTCAGGGATATCAATGATACTCATCCCAGTCTCCTTGACTAGCAATATGTATACAGGTTGCAACAGGAGTATGTGATCAAGCCAAGACACGAGCTCAACACAAGACACAAACTCAAGACAAGGCTCAACATCAAGACATCAACACCATTCAAAACAACAAAATCCTTTCAGACAACACCATGATCAGTTATGACAATATCCTATTCAGTCCAAGCCACAACCACTTCAAACCTGCTAAGACAACACCCCCACAACCAGAACAAAGCCTAGCCATCCACTTCCCAAGGCTAAGCCACAACAAGGCACAACCAACAGCCCAACAAACCCAACACAACAAAAACAGCCCTCAGCCAAAAACAGCCTATCACAGCCTTTCTAAACAGGGTCCATGGGGGCCTCACACAATCAAACAAGCCTAACCAACCCTCAAACCTATGTCTTGGGCAGGTCCTCTACAACTTTCCCCAGGACTTCCCTTCCAAGAAACAAACACACAAAGAGTTAGCTTAGGGACAACTTCAGACTGTCCAGATTTCAGCCTTTTTGCAGTAGTTAACATGTCACTATCAAACTTTCCTTTTATGATCAAACAAACTCGAGGGCCTTTTAGAAGGACCTTTGGCATCCATCCCACTTCAGTTGAGCTCAAGAATCAAGCTCAGAAGTCCACCCCTCCACCAGTTTCAACCCCAACAAACCCATTAAGGCAGATTGTCCTATTAGAATTACTTTTCTGCTTTATCTACTTTATGTCAGTTTCCTGCAAGTTTGTAGCTGTTATTTTGTTTCATGTTGTAAGCCTTTGTGGCCCTAGATATCTCCTAAACGTCTGAGTTGTATCCTTGTTGCCTATATAAGGCCTTTACCTAATGAAATGCAAATCAGATTTGAAGTAAAACATAAAACTGAAACCTTGTTTCTGTTGCATCTCTTGGCTGTGTGCTTGAGACAACTTCCTTTGCTTTGTGCTTGGAAGTGAGCTTGGGTCCTTAGCTGTGTGCTGGGATCAAAGTTCAACCCTCAATCATTGGCTTTGTGCTTTGGTTAAGGTCCTATCTTAGTTCTTTGTCAATTAGTCCAAACAGAAACAGAGTATTTGCAAAGTGTCTGAACCTCAATCAAATTGTCATTGTTTAGTTGTCTTTCTGAATAGTTTCAGTCCAAATTGGTATCAGAGCCCAGGCTCTTGCGTTTTCTTAAACCAAGACGGTCTTGGGCATTGGTGGTTCGTTGCTGGTCTAGGGTGTGACACCACAAGCCTGTGCGTTGCTTGGTTTGTGGGTGTTGGCTTTGATTCGAGCACTTGTGTGTGCTTGGTTCGAGTTGGCTAACAAGGGGGTTCGGTCTTAGCTAATTGCTGGAATCGAATGGGCTCTTGTTGTTGTCCTCTTTAACATCTACGCTACTTGTTCCATGGGTGTTCTCGTTTTTGAAATCGTCTTTTGTGGTGCCATGTTTTTAAACCCGAAAGTTTGAGGACAAACTTTTTTGAACAAAGGGAGTTTGCAGCGAAATAAATTCAAATGGTTTTGAAAATCTCTGCAGAATTGGGTCAATTTCAATAGCTCATATCATGAGTTTTACATGGTGAAAATTTGAGTTCTTTATATTTTGGGTTTTTGAAAGAGTCCTCTTTCATATGGAGTTGGAATCAATAACATTCATTTAGTAGATTGTTCACACGAGGGCTTCAAAGACTGTCATGCATGGATGCTCCTCAGCTTTTCAGAAATGACCTGTCAGCACTAAAACGTGAATAACGTAATATTGGATGGATGGTTTTGGTTGATTCTTTTTGTATATGAAAGATAACATTCTTATCTTTCATTTGAACCATCATGGGTATTTTTAATCGACCTGAGATAAGAGATATGATTTTTTGAAGTTCCTGCTGCTGCACAGGAAAACTGGTGTGCATTCACTTCTGACCTGCACTTACTCAAATGCTTATAACTGAAGTTACAGGACCGTTTTTTGCATGATTCCAAATGGATAAGGAAGCTAACTCATATAGCTTCAATTTGGCTACTCATGGGTCTTCTAGTTCTACCTGTGCAGAAACTGCGAGCATCTGCAAGATGCCTCTGGAGTCTGGAATACTGCTGCACAGTTTGCAAGGGACCTGCTAGTACTCAAACCTTTATATCTAGAGTTTCATTCATCATTTTGGGTTGCTTCTTTTTTGAAATGAAAGCTAACATCTCTAGCTTTAAAATGTGATATTTTAGGGGTTCTAATTCATCCTAAGTCATGAGATATTCGACCTGCAAGTCAGGCCAGAATCCAAAATGTTGTGCAGTTGTCTGTTTTGCATTTGTGTGCATCAAGGGCCTTCCTATCCAGTTATCTTGGTTTAAATGGCACGTCCAAGGATATACATTGGTCCCTAAATGATCCTAAGTATGTGTGCATCATATGGCAGCAAAAGGAGAGCTTTTGAATTGATAAAAGACAGCTCACATGTGGAAGGAACACAAGGAAAGCGACAGCTTGTCCTTGTCTCCTCTTTTCTGAATTCTTTTGCAAATGTAGCCATGGGGCCACGAAAGAAGACATGAAAACAGCTATTTCATGTACCAAGTAGTAGAAATTAGTCCTTTTATTGTATTTGTCCTCTTACTTTATTGAAAATCAGCCATTAGATTAGAGTACTTAGAAATCAATGGCTAGATTGCATCTTAGGCTTTTATTTGTTGAACTTGTAATGCTCTATATAAAGAGCCATTTGCCTTATGTAATATTCAGTTTATGAAATGAAAAAAATGAGGTTTTTGAAACCCTTGTGTCCTTTGCTTTGTGCTTGGGCATTTATCATCTTTGCTTAGTGCGAGAGAACCTCCAAGGCTCGAGCCATTGGAGCGGAGTTGAGTCCATGCTTCGTGTTCTTGGGCGAAACTACTCCTAGACTTAGACATGCTATGTGATCTAGTATAAGTCATATCCATCTACCTCCCATTGTATTAAACCCACAAAATAAGCCCTCCAAAACAGCCCCTCAAATGAGAAGAACAACTACTCGTGTCGAGTTTAATTTGTTGTTGTTTCGTTGAGTCTTGGTTGCACTTGGTTGTGCAAAGCGGTTTCCGGGACCGTCCTATCCCTAGCCCGGGTTTAGGTGTCATATAGCTTAGTTTTAGAGTCACTTGAGTCATGCTCGAGTGGTGGCTGTTCGGGCATCTTTCTTGGCACGAAATCAGCCCCTTTGGGTCTTGTTTCAGTGCAAAATAGGTTAAGGGGAGTATGAGATGTATAAGGGAAAAAGTCAACAAAAGTCAAAGACGGCTTAAGACGGGATTTACTTGAAATCTCGCGGAAAATCCAAATACGAACTCGGAAATTCTAAATTCGACTCGGAAAATTAAATTCTAAAATTAAAACTTAATTTCGCTGAAAAGTATCCGTAAAATATTTTCACTATAAAAATAGGGTACATTTACGGGTGTTACAGTTCCCCTGCCTTGCCTCCGTTCCCCTGCCGCCGCTCCCCTGCTCTGCCTCCGTTCCCCTGCCCTGCCTTCGTTCCCCTGCCGCCTCTCCCATGCTGCCGCTCCTCTGCTCTTCTCGGCTCCCTCCTGCCGCCTCTCCCCTGCCTCCGTTCCCCTTCTCATTTTTTTTTTTCAGATTTATACCATCATATTTTAGCCATTTTTTGAATATTTTTTTAGATCTGAAAAAAAGGTAAAAAGGTTAAAAAATACAACCACTATCATTTCAAATCTTGTTTTTTATTTTTCAGATTTATTATGTTTTCTATTTTATTTTAGATCTCATTATTTTTATATATGTCTTTTTTTTCTAGATCTAGTTTATTTGCTTTTTTTTTTTCAGATTTACATTTTTTTAGATCTTGTTTTTTATTTTTAAAATTTCTTATGTTTTACTTTTTTTTTTATATATCTCGTTTTTTATTTTTTAGTTTTTTTTTTATTTTTTTGGTGGTTGATGGAATTTTTTCCAATATCTAAAATTACACCATTATGTACTAAAGTTATATAATTATGGACTGAAGTTACATCATTTAAAAGTTTTATAACTAAAGTTACGCCATTATGGAATTTGTATTTTATAAAGCTAATGTTTTTCTTTTTATTTTCTAGATCTTGTTTTGTTTATTAAATTCTTGGTTTTATTTCAAAATCTCATTTTTTGGTATTTTTGTTGGTGGTTGGTGGAAGTTAGTATGGTTGCTTTATTTCAAGATCTCATTTTTTTATATATATTTTTTTCCAGATCTAAAGTTACATAATTATGTACTAAAGTTGCATAATTATGTACTAAAGTTGCACAATTATGTACTAAAGTTGCACAATTATGTACTGAAGTTACCCTATTATGTACTGAAGTTACCCTATTAAGGACTGAAAGAAAGTTACGCTATTAAGGACTGAAGTTACGCTATTATTGACTAAAGTTACATTAGTATGGACTAAAGTTACATTAGTATGGACTGAAATTACACTAGAAAAGACTAAAGTTACCTAAACATGTCTTAAAAAATTCATATTAATATATTAAATCTCACTTTAGTATAAAGTTACATTATAATTAACTAAAGTTACACAATTAATAAATAAAGTTTCACTAATAAAGGTTAAAGTTACACTTATAAAAATGTTAAAATTAAATCATATTTTAACTTAAAGTTACACAATTAAGAATTGAAGTTACACTAAATCATATTAAGAACTGAAGTTATACTAATAAAAAGTCTAAAATCACATAAACTTGTTTAAAGTTACATAAATTCAAATTTATATAGTGAAAATCACATTTTAGCTTGAAGTTACAAAATTAATGGTTGGAGTTACACTCGTAATGTAGGTGAAAGTCAATAAAACCCACTCATTTTGTTTTATTCTTGTCCCTTCATTTTATTCTAATCTTGTCCATCCATTTTCCTTTTAATCTTGACCCTCCATCTTGTTTTAATCTTGTCCCTCCATCCTCTTCATCCAATGACCAAGATGAGGACTCATGGACTCAATTTTGAAGGTGAGATCAAATGAGTGCACCCCAAAACCTTGAGTCCATGAGTCCTCTTAGAGGCCCTTGGATCTTGGAGATGAATGGTTGAGAGAAAACTCAAAAATGGTCATTAAATATGTGTTTAACCCACTTTCTCTCACATCCTCACTAATTAAACCACTAAATCGCTAATACCTACTTCACTCTAACTCACTTCTCTCACAAGTCATTCACTCTTTCTTCCCTCTAAAATCCACTCCTCCTTCTCTCTAAAATCTCTTCCGATCCCCTATTCTCTTAAAATCCCCTCCCTCACTTTCTCTCTTCCTCTCCACAGCCTCCACCGTCAACCACCAAAAAAGCCAAAAAAAAAATTAAAAAAAACAAACAAAAAAACTAGATCTACTACAAAAAATACTAGATCTACCAAAAAAACTCCCTTAACCATTAACAACCACCACTATCCCCACGACACCACTACCACCACTCACGACATACCACCACCACTCATAGTCCCCACCAAAAAAAACAACCACCTCCTCCGCACTGCTCCTCTCCCACCGCCGCACTGATCCTCTCCCACTACCGCTCTCCTCCTCCTCTGTCGCCATCCCGCCGCCCTCCTCCTCTCTCACTTTCGTTCTCCTCCTCTTTTACCGCCTTCCCTCTACCACTCCCTCCCTCCACGCTCTACCACCACGACATACCATCACCCTCCTCTGCCTCCTCCAGTCTTCCTTCCTGTCGCCTGTCAACCGCCGGCCTACCTCCTTCTCTCCTCCTCTCCGCCGACATCACATCCCCGGCCACGCCACCACCCAACCACATGCTCCACCACAACAACAACAAAACTAGATAAAAAAAAACTAGATTTATGCCTCATCGCCGCCGCCTCCGCTGCCAACTTCTCCTCGGCGCCTCCTCTGCTGCCGACTTCCTTTTTTTGGTGTTTGGTGTGTCGTGGTGTTTTGTGGGTGTCGTGGTGGGGGGGACATGGGTTTGTTGGTGGGTAATGGTGGTCATGGGGGGGGGGGGGGGGGGGGGGGGGGGGGGGGGGGGGGGGGGGGGGGGGGGGGGGGGGGGGTTGGGGTGGTGAGTGTTAGGGTGTGTGAGGTGGGTGTTGGGTATTATATTTTCAGATTTAGTCTTCCTTTTCTTTTCTTCTTTTTCCTCTTCTTTTAGATCTACTAAAAATTATCACTAATTTCAAAAATCAATAAGCACATTTTTTTGATCTACTTTTTTTTTCTTATTAGTTTATTTTAATCTTAGATCTACTAAATAAGAAGTGGATTTTTGAAACAATAATCGTATTCAGAGTCGTTATTTTAATGACAAAAATAGTTATGTTTGTTATTTTTGTTTTATTTGGTGTTATTGTTGAGGCGATGGAGATTGTTGGTACACGAAGTTACACCCTTAAAAAACGAAGGTTACACTGTCAATGGACTAAAGTTACACTTTCAATAGACTAAATTTACACTATTAATGACTAAAGTTACAATTGCAAAAGGTTAAAGTTACCCTTAAAAAAGATTAAAATTTCATAAACTTATCTAACAATTACAAAAAAGCAAAAAAATAATAAAGTTACACTATATTTGGATTAAATTTATGCTTGTAAAAGGTTAAAGTTACATACTAAAGATACGTAAAATGTAAAAAACTTGTCTTATAATCAAATTTTAGTATAAAGTTACAGTATTGTGGATTAAAGTTACACTTATAAAAGGCTAAAGTTACACTCTGAAAATACGTAAACTATCAAAAACTTGTCATAAAATCAATTTTTAGTATAGAATTACATTATTTTGGATTAAAGTTACACTTGTAAAGAGCTAAAGTTACACTCTAAAAATACGTAAAATGTTAAAAACTTGTCTTAAAATCACTTTTTAGTATAAAGTTAGACTATTTTGGATTAAAGTTACACTTGTATAAGGCTAAAGTTACACTCTAAAAGTACGTAAAATGTCAAAAGTTTGTCATAAAATCACTTTTTAGTATAAAGTTGTACTATTTTAGATTAAAGTTACACTTGTTAAAGGCTAAAGTTACACTCTAAACATACGTAAAATGTCAAAAACTTGGCGTAAAATCACTTTTTAGTATAAAGTTACACTTTTTTTTAATTAAAGTTACACTCGTAAAAGATAAAAGTTACACTTGTAAAACTGTACACTCATAGAAAAACAAAATTTATACTTGAAAACAAAAGTCTCACCTTAAAAATGCTAAAATGTCATCAACTTTAAGCTAGAGAGAAAGACAATTAATTAGTGGATAAGGAATGGATTAGTGTATTGGTTACTTTTTGCTTCTAATCTCAACCATCCATATCTAAAGATCTAATGGCTCATAGGAGTACATATGGACTCAAAAGATATAAGGGACTCATTTGAACCTATAATATATATATATATATATATATATATATATATATATATATATATATATATAGAATCCGGATCATGTGCGAACTACCACTTCAATACGAACTGTACGAACTAATGTACATGACTTGGATTTTCAATGAAAACAGTCAAAGCCCAAAACTCTTATAACAATCTAAGCCCAACCTACCCATAACCCCTCATAATTTTCAACCAACAGTAACACCATCATCCTACCACTACCCACAAATCATCGTTGGAGCTCCGGCATAAACATCGCCGGTGAACCACCACAGGTACCTCGCCGGATGTACTCAAACTCCCTTATTCTTCTTTTTTTTTCTTCCGTCATCATCGGGTTGCGATCTCCCTCTTCGTCTATTTATTTCTCCGTCATATCTCGTCGCCAGCCTGATGCTCACCACAACTAGGGTCGATTTCGTACACAATCCACTCAATAAGACTCGATTTTTCCCGAAATGGTTATAAGTGTGTTTAGTTTTTCAAAAATCTTCTTCTTTTTTCATAGATATACGATTTAACATTTATTTTTTTAATAAAAAAAGTCGATCGAAGTCGGTTACGGGAGAAAAAAGACGTTGATTGTTCAGGTTTTGGTGTTCTATGGTGGTCGCGGAAATGCTGAGCGTTTACTGGTCTGGCTGGTGATGTGGTCGGCATTTTCTTTGATAGAAAGTGATGTCACCGGCGTTTTCTAGTGTGGCCGGTGATGTTTGGAGTTGTCGTCACGGCCAAACAGCCAGTGATGTTTGCACTGTTTCCTACAGCAGTGTTCCGGTGACTGTGGGATATTTACGGTGGTAGGTCGGTGGTTCGTCATGGTAGGTAGTGGTAAGGTGGTTGGTGGTCGGTGGGAATGGTGTTAGCTCGTAGTCGGGGGTGGATACATTTATGAATACTACGGGATACATGTCTAAATACTACTGGATACATGTATATCTTGTGTATCTAGCAGTAAGGGCAGATGTATCTGGTAGTAGTGACAGGTGTATCTGACTGGTTCGTACAGTTCGTACCGAACTTAAGTTCGCACGGGAACCCGCCCCTATATATATATATATATATATTATATATATATATATAATATATATTATATAATTCTATATATATATATATATATATATAGAGAGAGAGAGAAAAAGAAAGAGAGATAGGTTCTTATGAGTCCTTCATATCTTTTGAGTCCATGAGTCCTCATCTTGGCCATTGGATGGAAGAGATGGAGGGACAAGATTAGAAATAGATGGAGGGATAAGATTAGAAGGAAAATGGATGGACAAGATGAAAACAAGATGGAGGGACAAGATTAGATTAAAATGAGTGGGGTTTAGTGAATTCCACCTACACATGACCTTGATATTGTAACAATATCATTTTGAGCCAAGTTTTTGTAACTTCAGCGTTTTATGAGTGTAACTTCAGTCATTACGAGAGTAACTTTAACCATTATTTTTGTAACTTCAAACTAAAATGTGATTTCGACTATACAAATTTGAATTTATGTAATTTTAAGACATGTTTATGCGATTTTAGCCGTTTTGTGAGGGTAACTTCAATCATTATGAGTGTAACTTCAACCCTTATTTGTGTAACTTTAAACAAAAATGTGCTTTCGTCTATACAAATTTAAGATTATGTATCTTTAAGACAAAGTTTTGTGATTTTAGCATTTTTATGAGTATAACTGCAGTCATTACGAGTGTCACTTCAACCATTATTTGTGTAACTTTAACCTAATATGTTATTTCGATTATACAAATTTGAATTTATGTAACTTAAACCCTTTTTTGTGATTTTGGCATTTTTATGAGCGTAACTTCAGTCATTACGAGTGTAATTTCAACCAATATTTGTGTTACTTTAACCCAATATGTGATTTCTACTATACAAATTTTACAATTTATATGATACTTTAATTTGAATATTTTATAATAACTTTAAGTAAAGGTTAGGTAACTTTAGTCCTTACTAAGTGTAACTTCAATTTTTAATAGTGTAACTTCATTTTCAAATAATTGAATTACAGTCCTTAAAAGTGCCACTTCAAGCCTTAATTATGTCACTTCAGTCCCTAATAGTGTAACTTCAGTCCCTAATAGTGTAACTTCAGTCCTTATAAACCCAGTACAAAATAGTGTAACTTCAGTAGATAAAAGTGTAACTTCAGTATATAAAAGTGTAACTTCAGTACATAAAAGTGTAACTTAAGTACATAAAAGTGTAACTTCAGTACATAAAAAAAACGAGATCTAAAATAAATAAAAAAACATAAGAAATTTGAAAAATTAAAAAAAAAAAAAAAAGAGGATAGTTTTGAAATCTGAAAAATAAAAAAGTAACAAACAACATATATATATAAAAAATAAAAAGGGAGATCTAAAAATAACATATATTTGAAAAATTAAAACAATATCTTAAAAAAAACATAACAAAAAAATAAGATTTGAGAGAAAATAAATAAAGAAAAAATCACCATCAACAAAATTTGGAATTTGTCACTTTAGTCCATAAATGTGTCACTTCAGTACTTAATAGTGTACTTAAAAGTATAATTTTGAGCCTTGAAAGTGTCACTTCAAGGCTTGAAAGTGTCACTTCAAGGCTTGAAAGTGTTACTTCAGTACTTAAAAGTGTTACTTCAGTCCTTAAAAGTGTTACTTCAGTCCTTAAAATGTTACTTCAGTACTTAAAAGTGTTACTTCAGTACTTAAAAGTAAAAAAAAAACAAGATCTAAAAATCAAGATAAAATTAAAAAAAATTAAAGTAGAAAGTAAAAATAACATAAAAGAACACTTAAGCCAATAATAGTGTAACTTTAGCTAATAATGGTGTAAGTTCAACCACCGCCAATAATAAAAAAATAGATCTAGAAAAAATAATATATATATATATAACATAAACCAAACAAATAAAAAATTTAAAAATACATATAAAATTTTAAAAAACCTAAGAAATTTTGAAGTATAAAACTAGACTATACTACCACCACTATAACAACTGGAAAAAAAAATAGAAAGTAAATCTAAAATAGAAAAAATAGATCTATAAAAAATTAAATCAAAATAACCCTCTAACACCACCATGGCCCACCACCACCACAATTACCATAACCATAACGCGGAGAAGGCAGTGGACGGCGGCAGAGTGGCGGCAGGGGAAGGCGTAGGGAAGCGGCAGGGTACGCCGTAGGGAGGCGGTAGGAGACGCCAACAAGCGTTTGGTGGGGACGATATTTTTTTTGGGATTTTTTAGATCTAGTTTTTGACTACTTTGAATTAAAGTGATTTTGAGACAAGTTACACTCTAAAAATACGTATACTTGTATAACTTTAATTCAAAGTATTCTAACTTTGAATTAAAGTTACACAACATTTCTTAGAGTGTAACTTTAGCCCTTTACAAGTATAACTTTAATTCAAAGTATTCTAACTTTATACTAAAAAGTGTAACTTTATACTAAAAACTGAAGAGTGTTGAACACTAATAATGTTTAAATGTTATTTTAAATTACAGGAAATTCGAAGAAAGAAAGTTTGATAAAGCAACCAACACAAAAGCCCGACTTGTGCCAAAAGACGGTAGATACATAAAAGAGTAAGACACTAACAAGGAAGGCGCGCATGAGAATGGCTAAAAAGGATGCCAACACAGAAGACATTAACAAACACAAGATGTATAAGCCCACGAAGTAGGAAAAAATAGAACAAAGATCGTGGTGCTTATTCTTCGTATTAAAAGCCATGAATATATGCGTGAAGAAGGCAACATTAGTGAAGTTGAAATGGTAGTAGAGACTTTTTGTGACACCCTCAAATTTGCGGAAAGAAAAAAAATTATTTAAATACATAAAAGAAATAAGATAGTACAAAACGAAGGTGTCATAAAATAAAAAGGTCATTACAAAACGGAAATAATATTCTACAAAAGAAATATACAAGACGGGAGACATATCTCC